>JAPKLW010001369.1:134523-212492 GCA_026898455.1 Plectranthus barbatus | reverse complement strand
TCAAGGACCGAGAGGTGACGATTAATTTAGATGTCTAGCTATTGATAGAAGGACCGAGAGGTGAATATTAATAGTGGGAATAGGAATACATGATACGATCTACACTATCCAAACAGATGTACTAGATGTAGGAATTGAACTGATTTGCTTATCAGATTGACTAATTTGGTGTACTTTGAGACCGAGCGGAGATGAGTCACTAATTAGTAATCTAGGTTATATTTGCCAAACAAGGAAATATAGCATTGTTGCAGTATTCCACCTGTTAAATTAATTGGCTCCTACATGTTATCCATAATAAGAGTTCTTCCCTAGAATCTGTGCTCCTTTAATTTGCTTTCAAAACTCCTTTAATTTTCAAGTATCGTTATCTTTATTTTCAAAGTTAAAACCCTGATTTTGAATTCCTCAAACAATGAATCTTAGGATCATAGCTAGTATATAGGATAGTTTCCCCACACAATTCCCCTGGATCGATAACCTTAGGGTTTACAAATTTATTTGTCACTGTTTCTATAATTAATCTGTTAGAAATAGCAGTGATCAAGGCTTCTCCTTCAAATCAACATAACGAGCTGCTCAAAAGGACATGCCAACGGAGCATGCATAAGAAAGAGAAGAAGCATGAGAAAACAGAGAAGGAATGGCGGAGGTCTTCCCTCTGGATCGAAGTAGAGAGTTGCTCGAATGAAACGTGTCATCTTATGAAGTAGGGAGCTGATAAGATATATTGTCCCCTTCCTTCGATGTAATATCGAGCACGAGTCACAACTCGTTAGATCATAAGACTTGTAATAGCTCTGTGTAGGCTTTTATTTAGTTTATCCTTGTACTTGTAATCGAACTCATATCAATGGATAAGTTGTCTGGTTGATGACAAACACTCTTTGTCCAACTATAAGTCTATATCTTCTTTGTTGAACTTACACGATCTAGTGTAATCAGCAAGCTTGTGAAACTTTCTCACAAGTATTACTTTTGCTTACGCTCTGTCACTTAAGATTTTTTTTGCTCTAACCTTACCTAGAAAACTTTTTAATCGAGAAATATATCTCCCAGTCTGAGGGGGAAGATTCTTAAGTAGAGTAGGCTGAGTTTAAGGGGACTTTTCTTGAGTTTATAGACTGATAGTTCTTCTACTTGTAAAACTTGGAAAAGACTAATCGTTCTTCATCAGCTTAGTATAGTGATGGCTTTGACCACTCCAAAAAGGGGAAAATTGTTAGGAAATTTGTTAGAAATTTCCTTATATTATGTTGTTTAAGTGGGTCAAAGTATGTAAAAGTCATCTTAGTTTGTCTCTAAATCAGTTCCAGTTTGCTCTAAAATGTAAAGTCCTGTATAGGCTTTTTATCGAGTTGTAAGCTGAGTTGATCTGAAGACCAGACTAATGAATCAGTCTGGGATGCACAAGACTCAACATACTAAGGTTCAAGATCTGAACTCACAAGTCTGGGTACGTGAGTCTAGACTGATAAGTTTGGACTACAATAAGTACAAGTCTAACCACTATGGTCTTATCAATCCAGGATACCTAACTTACCAGTATGGGACCAAGCATACACTGATTGATGATATCACCAAGCATGGAGTTGCAAATATGGTGACATCAGTATAGATTCCTAAGTTCCAGTCCCGGTGCAAAGAGATAAAGCAAATGTCCATAGGAACGTACTAACAAGTACGTACTTTAAGTATTGGAGATTCCTTAAAGTTTGTAAGCCCAAAACTTCGGTATTGATAACTCGGACTTACCAGTCCAAGATTCCTAGGACTAACAGACTGTCATTCTGACGAAAAGGTGAACAGTCGTTGTCCATGTCAGAAAAAGCGGAGCAGGTGCAGAATCTCTAAAAAAAGCACCACCTACCCGTCGATTGCTGCAGACAACAAAGACTTCCGATTAGACAACATCCAATTTGTCTCTAATGGACAGAAGATTCAAATCTTCAACTTTTTAGCTATAAATTCTATCCGAAGAAGGTTACGAACACTGAACCAAACTTGCGACTTACGAACAAGTTGAAATGCTGCTAAAGTTTATACTCAATGTTCGAGGATGTTAAAGCTTTTTCGTGTGTCACTCCAGTGAACACGAGACTCGGAACTTTTGAGTTCTTGAGTTATTTTGGTAATCTTTCTCTCCAAGAAAGATTGCAACAGTCAAGTACATCTAGTACTTTGACTCTTACGAGCTTATTATCGCCTAGCTGATAGTTACGGGGAAACTCTAAACACCCCATTCCAGCAAAGAGGAGGTTTCGCAGTGTGTCCACACTTCGAGGAGCTGTGACGAGAAGAACAAGCAAGGACTAGGCAAGTGAGCTTGTGGATCAGTGGACGAGGCATTCACCGACAAGCGCTAGATCGTAGGAGCACCTGTTAGATCGTAGGAGCACCTGTGTAATCCTAATCTTAGTGGATTTCCAGACCTTGAGTCTGAAGAGTGGACGTAGGACCTTTAGAATCCAAACCACTATAACCTTTGTCTTATTTATTGCTTTAATTTTATCAGCTTACTTATCTTTAAAACTCAACACTCAAGTGTTGCAGTGTATAAACTGAAACTGACTCTAAGCATACTTGAACTTAACTATCGAACTAAGATTTGACAAATCAAACTGATATGTCACCAGCAGTTTGGACAAGTGCAAGCTTACCTGTTGGGAAATTTGGCTAAGTTTCCTTTCCCCAGTAGCTACTTGTTTAGATTCTAGTTTTGGTGTTTTGGTGGATCAAATCCTAAGTCCTACCAGCGTCAGTTGTCTCTAGATAGCTCTAGTTCTCAAATGTAAAGTCCTGTTTAGGTCTTTTGAGTTGTAAGTCGCAGCTGATCAAGACTCATGCTGACACTGTTCACCAGCATGAGAAGTGCTTACCACTGGTTACTGTTCACCAGTTGGGAAAAGTTTCATCAGGTGGCGGCTAACAAAGACTCGTGCTGACACTGTTCACCAGCATGAGAAGAGCTAATGACTGGTTACTATTCACCAGTTGGGAAGGATTTCACCAGCAGGCGGCTGACAAATCCTACCAGCAGAATACGTGTTCTCACTGACACTATTCACCAGCGGTGAAGCCACCAGTCATGGGAGATTCCAAGAGTTAACATCAGACATATTGGTAGACTTAGATTGTGCCAACGCAAGTCACCAGCAGAGACTGCCAGCACAAGATCACCAGTATGTTCTGCCAGTCGGATGTTACCAGCAGAATTCAAGATTCGCTCTCCCAGAGTCTTAGAGACAAAAAGAAGATTCGTCTGAGGAATAAACTGACAAAGTATGACTTTAAGGGAGGATACCTTAAAGTCTATCAGTTCAAGACACCAGTTCCGATTCCTCGTACTGACGAATAGTGCCGTTCTGACATAAAGAGATCAATGTCAGATAAAGTGGACAAAAGCATGGCGCTTTCCGGAAATTCCTACCTGCCGCCGTCTGAAGGACATGCGAGGACAGAGACCTTTTCCGGATGTGTCCAAACGGCTAGAAGATTTGAATCGAATCCCTCGGCTATAAATACCTGGGATCCACCAACATTCAATACTCTTCTCGCCATACTCAACTACCGAAAGTCTGAAACTTTATTGCAAGCAAGCAAAACTTTCGAGGTTTTTCTTAAAGCTTTCCGTGTGTTGATTTCTTCAAACACGAGACTTCAAGCTTCCAGCTTGTAAGTTACAGATCTCTTTGGTGTTCTTTCTCTTCTGAGGAAGTTCACAGCAGCTCTTGTGCCATCCAGCACTTGAGTTATTACGGGCTTTTGCCGTATTGAGAAGATACGTTCTTGGGAGAACTAAACACCCAAACTGCTGTGGAGGTTGAAGTGACGTGCTCGCACTCCACCAGCCGAGAAGAGAGTTGAAGAAGGAATCAAGACCGGGAGCGGTTGATCTAGCGAAGTGGTGGACAAGGGTCGCACCAGCTAGAGATAGATCGTAGGCAACTTGTACCTGATTACTCTATAGTGAATTTACAGTGCTACGACTGGAGAGTGGACGTAGATCAGTTGATCGAACCACTATAAATCCTTTGTCTTTTATCAGTTTTCTGCATTTCATACTGATTTAAAACCCAGCACCCAAGTGCTGGTGTATATCTGAAAACTGATATAACTGTGCAAACAAGGCTAAAAATATTCTAAGTCTTGAGCTACCAGCTGACGAGCCAGTCGCCAGTCAGCTGAGTACGCAGAGTGCAAGTTGACTTACCAGCTGACAAGGTCCCAGTCAGCTGAGTAACCAGCAGAGTGCAAGAAACGATTAACCACATTTTCCGCTGCTAAGTTATACCCTGATAATCCGGGACCAACATTACCATTAACAAATTATTTCCACTGTGCAATTTACAATTACTCTGAAAAACTGGGACCAACGTAATTTAATTACGTGATTTTATATGTTTCAATTCGTAGAATAACATACAAAAATCACAAAAAATATTTAAATAAGAAAAATTCATCACATAAATTATTTTAATATAATTTAATTTTTTAAACATACAAAAATTACATAATAAAATTATATTTAAATAGTTTATCAAGAATATTACTCTAAAATATTTTTATCACTAATAAAAATCTCATTAGTTTTATGGAAACAAAGAAAAATAATCTACATCATAAAAAAAAAATAGTCTACATGAAATTTATTTAATTTAAATTTTGTATGACATGGAATGTTTGTATGTACATATAATTTCGAGCAACTGAATTTTGATCGGTAAGAAAATATTTCTGATTATGATTTATTAAGTTCAAAAGTTTAGAATAAATTTCAGAACTCAATCACAAGTTTGAAATAAATTTAAATATTGACCCTCAAATCAACTCCCCATAATTTGGCCATCAAATTCAAAGGTGAGAAAATCCACTGGTAAAGAAGAAGTAATGTAATAGTGAAAACCGCAGTGTAGTTAAAAAACGGGAGGAAAGAAAAATGAGACATAATAAAATTGGGATAGCTAGAATAAATATTTATTTAAATTTTAAAATAATGAAGATGAAATATGGTTTTTGTTTATTTGGGTAGTGATGATCATGATCATGATGATGAAGACTGAGGAGGTGGCCGTAGATAGGCTTTAGTTTCGGCTTGGATGTCCACATTCGAATTTGATGCGTCTGAACTCCAACGCCTCTTCTGCCGCTCCGAATAACTCAAGTACTCATCATCACGACGCCGCTGGTTACGGGTCTCGGAGCTTTGACCCGTTTCTTGGCTTCTGGTACCCGATAAGAATTGAGGTTTTGACCCGAACCTTCTTGGCTTGGGTTGTGGCGCATCCGAATCTGCCTCCTGTGCTACTGTAGTACTGCTTTGATGGCTCGATTTCCGCTCCTCTGGAGATCTCCAATTATCATTCCGACATTTCTATTTAACAAATAATTTAGTTAATTAATTAGTTGTCTTGTTGATTCGATTAATTCTGTGACAAAAGAATTAAATTACAAACAAACCTGAAGATGGCTGGCAACCTGCATTCTTGTTAGGCCAGGCACATTCATCACCTCTAGAATCTCTTTTGGAAAACACCCTTTTACACATGAAACAAACTCATCATCAATTACAACTAATCTTATAATCAAACTACTCTTGAAGTTTGCAACCATATAATTAATTAATAAAATAAAGAAAGGTGAGACATATATACTTCCTTCGCCAAGCTGTTCGATGGCATTTATAAACTTGGCATGCAGTTCTTGAGTCCACTCGGTGCACATCTTTCTCTTTACATTCCCCTTTTGCTTCATATTCATGTGACTCTCCCAACCACATTCTTCATTATAATTCCTACCTCTACTCTTGATCTTGTTCTTCAGGTTCGTTGTCATAATCGGATTAGGGTTAGGGTTAGGGTTAGGGCTAGGGCTAGGGTTTTCCCGGAGGCTGTTGGATGCAACATACATATCCCTTTCCCTAACCATTCTGGTCTTCTCCCTTACAACATGTTGCCACAGACATCTTACAAAATCCATTGGTAAAGGCTTCTTGATGTAGAGGAATGCCCCATCTTCCAGAGCCCTCATCGCGATGAACGCGTTGTCATCTTCAGACATCACTAAAGAAACATATATGTTTTTTAATTTATATTCTTGTAGCTAGGGATGTATGTATAATATATAGAGAGAGAGTGAGAGACTAAAAAATGAAGAAAGAATATTTATTGAAACTAGCTAGGAATCATTAATTGAATTCTTACAAACAACTGGGATGCACAAGTTGACTGAATGTTGGAGAAGTTTCAATCCATGGAGATCAGGAGAGTTGATGTTTGCCATCACAACATCGAATCTTGCCTTTCCACTCAAAAGCATGGATATACCAGCAGATGCAAGCTCAACATACGTCACTGATGATATAAAAATAAACAATAAATAATTAATAAAAACCTCAAATTATTGTTTCAGATACAATATATTACTCCAAGTTAATAGATTATTAGATATCATTATATCCATGAAATGAAACCTGAAAACATATATTATATCAGTATATTACACATATATGAAGGAATTGATCAAGAAATGTATCTATTAAATAAATTCAATCCTCATTTTCATTATTAATCATCATAAAAGCTCCAATTAGTTAAACAAACTTCTTTATAAGAAAATCACAAATTGGAAAATACTAAAAGAAAGGAAACTAAAGCGCAATTGACTCGCCAGCGCACACAATCTCAGCATCATTAATAGCAGAAATACACAAACAAAATCCAACCGTGCACATTAAATAATTAATGAGATTTTTTAAGACAAATTTATCGTATACACACTCACACGTCACCCACAAGGATTTAAAAAAAAAAGATATACGGGTGGATCTGACTACGAAGTATTTATCCAAGAAAATCCAACTCCATCAAATTAACAAGATTCAGCAATAAAGAATTTAAACCAAATAAATGAATGGCTGTTGTTTAAAATATCAATCAAAAATCAAACATAAACTAAATCAAACGACCCCTTTCTCAAAATCAAAAGTTTTTTTTTAAAAAAATAATATATATATATATATATATATATACACCTTTATATTGGCACATTTCGAGTTGGCTTGCAGTGTTCATTAAAGCTTGTGCATCATGATCCACCAGTAAGACATGAATTCCATGCATCATGGCATGGAAAGAAGCCATTGAAGTACTCCCACCTTCCCACATGATGAGGGTTTATTATATCTGCAAACATAAATAAATAGTTTCATCATAAAATGATATCTTACATATTAAAAAGAAAAAAAGAAAAAGAAAAAGATGTTAGATGAGATGATGAAGTACAGAGCGAAGAGTTGAAATGGAGCCAAACACTGTGAAAATGAGTGGTGGAGAGGGTATTTATAATAGTCTTTATTCGTTATAAATTAGGAAATTAGTAAATTATTTTTTTTAAGTCTTGTGTTTTTTTTAAGTCCTAAATTCTATTTGAACTAAAAAAACAAGCTCAACATTTTTCAAATCACGTAAAGATTTACTCTAAACAAATTATCAGAATCAAAGTGAAAAAATAATTTGATAACATAGCAAGAATTACAACTTTTCGATCCAATTTATTGAATTTTATTATATGAGACTTACTACAAACAAGAATAATTTGAATATCAACAAAATACAGGTAAGTGCCTGCAGGAGATTCAACGGTAATTTTGCTCAAAACAGGTGAAATTTGTCTTTTATGGAATGAAAATTAAATTTAGTCAAATGGATTTTGTGGGCTTGAAAATCAGATTTTAAATTTTATTACTAATTTTCCATTATTGCATATTTTATTACACTTGATTTTAATGCCAAACTAAATAGGTAGTGTGCCATATATATATATGGGGGCAAATGCAATTCTTTGTTGACCACAAATGAATAATTGATTTCAGATTTAACAGGGGAGCTCTTCAATATTTCTTTTTGTTGATTATTTATAAATAAAGATATTTTATTATCTTGGATAGTATATTCAGCGTTCTGAATAGTGTCATTCAATATGAGATTGTGGAACCTCAACTTAAATGTTTTTAAATGGGAATTTAAATTGAAAGTCATAAAAATTAATAACCCTTTGTAGGATGTGAAAAAGAATTAGATAGTGCAAACTGGCAAAAGCCAGGTCACTTTAAAACTATTTATTGTTGCAAAATCAATCATTTATTGAAAAAAACAGTTAATTTTCTTATAATTGTATGAAATTTAAGGATGTTAATTTACTCCAAAGTTTATGGATTGGTCTGATTAAACCGGGCTAAAAAGTAAGTTAGTATTAAAATATGTGGAAATATTTTTAAATACCCAATTTTTTATAACACATATAAAAAATATCCATTTCTTATAACACATATCAAAAATACCCAAAAGTACAAAAGTGTACATGGGAAGTGGATTTTGCCAAATTTGATCCAATCATTCTTTACATGATAATGATATGATTACTTAAAATAGATTTTGTAATAAAGATATTAGTTTCAGATATAAAAAAAAAATGAAAATTCATATTATGTAATTTGAATCCGGGTCTGATTTCGGGACTGATTCGGGTCAGACTCGTGAAACAGACCGAGCCCAACCCAAAAAAAGTTGAAATCGACTGAAATCGACCCGGAACTGACTGGATACCGACCCGGTTCTGTCCCGGGTCGGTATCGAGTCGGTTTCAGCTTTTTTTTTAATCATATCCATAATTTTTCCTACCTTTTTCAGGGTATTCGGTCCAATAAAGTCATAAAAATCTGACGTGAAAATTACATGACATCGATTATTTTCATGCATTATTGTCCTATGTGCATTATTTTCCCAACTTTTTACATACAATATTGGTCAAATGAGCTCATAAAGTATACTGACATGAATAATGCATGACAATCAATTTTATTTTTGACTACATGAGTGGATGGAAATTTTGCGTACACTGTAATGCAGATGAGTAAATGGCCATTTACTGTATTTGACTAGTCCAATTAATTCATCAAAATAATTGAGATTGGTTTGTATAAAATCCAATTCATTTGCAACGAAGCATACACATTCACTACATTCACTATTTCTTTGTTCCTTATTCTCTTCATATTCTCTCCATTTTCTCAATTCCCTCTTTTTTAAATGGATAATTGGTGCACTATATTTGTTCATTACAATGGGCAATTTGATGATTCATCCATCTATGTGGGTGGAGAGGAAAGGTTGGTTTACATCCCAATGACCAATCTTTCCATACAGTTTCTAAGAAATAGCATCCAATCGCTTCTGGATTCCAAAAATATACAATTTCAGTATAATCTCTATTATACTGCCCAGAGTCGCAGTGGAAGAAATGTAAGATCGTTGTTGTCGACGGATGTTGATCTGCAGCGGCTTTGCTCTATTTTTTCAGAGCCCAACGTTTATGTTGTTTTCAACAATGCAATCAACATTGGTGTTGGGATTTCTCAGCAGGAGCCATCCCCATACAGACCGTTCATATCTTCCTTTAGTCCACCGCCGAATGCTACTTTCAGTCCATGTTCGGGGACCTTCAAAGGTTCGATTCTTCTATGTTCTTTAATCAACCTTTCGAAGGTGGTGCAAGCGGGAGTTCACATATTCCCGACTTAAATAAGGGTGGTGGTTTAGTGGAGTCTGATGATGACGATAATGAGGAGGAGGCTGAAGACTCGTCCGAGTCAGAGGATGAGGATTTCAACCAATCTTTAATGCATTGTACGGTGGCTGAATTTTCTGCCTGGGTGCAATCTGTTGGTGGTATGAATGCTTTTGTTTCAAATCTGTTGCTGGCTCATCCTCTACCTGAAGGTCTGGAAGTCCAATTAAATAATTGGTTACTTCCAATCATTCTATTGGATACTTCTGATTCACCCGTCCTGCAAGATGTCGCAGCCATACTGGACCAGGAGTTGACGGAGGGTGCCATATTTTGGAGCAGAGATGATCTGCTTGTTGCTGTTGGTCTCTTGCATATGGAGCAGAGACAAGAATTTAAAGTCACCCGGTCTGACAGTACTCGTGTTGAGTACAAGTGCAAACGAGATGAGAGTTGTTTGTTTCTTATACGTGCTACGTGCAAAGCTCACTGTTGGATTGTACGCAAGTTCAAACCTGTTCATAGTTGCAGGATTAATCTTGCTGGAGTTGGAGCACGTAATGTTCGTTCGAAAGCCGTGGCTGCTTATTTTGCTAGGAAGATGCATCGGCAAGGGTCACTCATCAAACCGCGTGAGATTATGGCCGAGCTGCAAAGAAGTTTTGGCATCCAGACGACTTATGGTTCTGCGCTGAAAGCACGGTCGCAGCCCTTTCGATGTTGTATGGTGGTGTCGAAGATTCTTTCAAGATGCTGCCGAGGTACCTCGAGGTACTTGTTCAGTATAATGCAGGGACGCTGACAGATCTTGATATTGCTCCCGATGGACGTTTTCGCTACTTGTTTGTGGCACTAGGTGTTTGTCGAAGTGCTTTCGAGTCTTCACTGAGGCAGGTTATTGTTGTCGATGCAACTCATTTGAAAGGAAGAAACAAAGGAGTTTTATTTGTTGCTGTTACCAAAGATGGTAATGAACAGGTCTTCCCACTTGCCATCGGTGTAGGCCCGATAGAGAATGACGAGTCTTGGATTTGGTTTATGACTCGACTCCGGATGGCCTTTGGCTACAACGATCAATTATTGATCGTATCCGACCAACACATTAGTATTTCGAATGCTATGAGCGCTGTTTATCCAGGTACCGCACACGGGCTTTGTTTTTATCATTTACAGAATAAATTAACCAGCTTCCGTCCGAACATTGTCCCGTTGTACCATCGTGCTGCGTATGCGTATCGGTTGACTATATTTAAGCAGGCTATGGAGCAAATGAAAGTTACAAATCCGGCAGCATACGACAAGTTAATGGATGTCGGACCTAAAAAGTGGGCTAAATCGAAGTGCCCTGTCCGCCGGTATAGTTTCTTGACCTCAAATGCGGCCGAGGTCTTCAATGCAAGACTGTTAGATGCTCGTCGTTTGCCAATCTACGCGCTGTTAGAAGCGTACAGAAGTATTGTCGAGAGTTGGTTCGACCAGCGACGTGCCAAAGCTGCTAATTGGACTGATGACTTGACAGAGGAGGCTGTAGCGAAGATGGAACCTTTGGTGGAGAAAGCACGCTCATACAACGTGGTTCGCACATCGCAACATGCCTTCAAGGTCAATGAAGGCACCCGGACTTGGAATGTGGATTTACAATCTAATTTTTGTGACTGTAGTGAGTTTCAACTCGATCTGATGCCTTGCGTTCATGCAGCAGCTGCAATTCGGTATGAAGTTTAGTCATTATTTACTTTTCAATTATAACCTCTAATAGTTTCTAATTTTGTTTTATAGGACATATGGATTGTATCTGTATGACTACATATATCCCTACTACAAGACCGAGACATGGCGTGAGATATATGGTGGGGTTGTTAATCCTCTCCCCCCTCAAGATGAATGAGATGTGTCATCTGAAGCAGCATCAGTAGTTGTTTTGCCGCCAATAATAACTCGTCAAGCAGTGTTGGGAAATAATTCCTATAATCTCCCTTAAGATTAAATTGTAGAAGGTTTTGTTAGATCAAACCTTACTAGAAGTGGTCGATCAAATGCTGAATTATAGCATAGTCTAGCTTACTCTGTAATGTCCTGTATAGGTTAAATTGAGTTGTAATAGATTAGTTTGCTAGAGGATCTCCTAGCAGATAGCGAAGGACAACGTTTACTTGGAGACATGCGCTAGCAGAATGCTAAGGCTTTAGCATTTGCTAACGCTCAGCAAACTTATAAAGATGCTAGCAGAACAACCGTCAAAGGATCGAGTGTCAACAGAAGCGTTCAGCAAACCAAGACAGGATAGCAGATCGCTAATGAACATTAGCAGAGTAGAATGTCAAAGGATGAAGCTATACTGCCGTTCTGACAAAAAGCACACACAAAGGATGAAACTTTCCCGAAGTAGCTCGGAAAGTACAGATCAACATCAAAAAGCGACTGAACAAGTCTTATCACTCTCGGACAGAAGAGACGTTGTGTCTAACGGATATGGAGATTCAAGATTTGAATCTCCACCTATAAAAGGAAGGTCCAAAAGAGAGAATCAACTACTGCTTCAATCACTACAGACATTCGCAAGCATTCAAGTGAGAGATTCCTTTGACAAAGCAAACAAAAGAAAAAGTAGTCAGTTGAGAGCCGTGATAAAGAGTATTCAAAGCTCTCAACAACCAGAAGTGTCGCTCATTGATTTACTGACACTCCATTGAAGAGATTCTTGATTGCAATCAAGAATCCTCAATCATTGGGATACCTTTCTTTTCAGAAAGAATCCAACAGTCGAACACCTGAAAAGGTCTAGACTAAGACGTGTGTTTAGCCGTACTCAAAAGAAAGTCAGGAAGTGACTATAAAACTTCCAAAGTAGGAAAGGCAGGTGTTTCGAAGGTGTGCCCTTGACTCAGCCCAACCTACATCTGAGGAGTTCAGGTTAACGGAGGATAGCTGTCAAGTAGCCAGTCCGAAAGCTCACTGCCTACTTAACTGTAAAAGGCGAATCCTTGTAATCTGTATACGTACTTAGTGAATTCTTAGCGTGACGGCTAAGGAGTGGACGTAGATCTTTTTGGATCGAACCACTATAAATATTGTGTTCTTTTACTATTTCATTGCTCACACGACTTAAAACCTAGCAATCATACTGCTAGTGTATAACTGTGAAGAAACTCTAATCTATCTCTAAGCTTAACTAATCTTGAAAGAAAAACATAAAGTGTAAGTGACGATTAATTATTACGCTGCATTTCATGTTTCTATCTAAACACGATGACTCTGATATTTAAGGACCAACAAGTGGTATCAGAGCAGGAGGTTGAAAAACCGACTGCTTCTGAGTCGCTTAAAACCAGATCTGTATTTTCCTTGCACTTTTACTTGTTTCTCTGTGTTCCGCTTGTCTAGCTCAGGAGACAAGATGTTGAACCATTCACTTGGGAAGCATGACAGAGAGAACTTTACTTCATGGAAGAAGCTTGCTCTCATACAGCTTCAGAGTATACATCCTGAGATGGCGGATGTATTGGTAAGAGGTCCTATTAAAATCATGAAAGCTAACACTTTTATAGGACATGATCTTGCTGAAGATGCTGGTGAAGGAGAACAAAGGGCTCCAAGACCCCCAAGACCTGATATGGTCCCAAAACCTTTTGAGGAGTACACAAGTGAGGATAAAAAGAGAGCTCAACTAGAGCATGTGGCAAATAAACTAATCCTGGGTTCCCTACCAAAGCTGATGAAAGACAAAGCGCTTGACTTTGACACTGCTAAGGAAATGTGGCAATACGTGTGCAAGTCCTCACAGGAGACAGACCAAATGAAACGCAACAAACTACAGGTTGTTGTAGATAAATATGAATCTTTTTCCATGCTTGCAGGAGAATCCATACAAGCTATGGAGGAGCGCTTCAACACGATTATTGGAGAACTCAGCAATCTTGGAAAGAAGTATGATAATGGAGAAATGAACCACAAGATCATCTTCAAGCTGTATCCTAGAGATGACTGGTTTGTCAAAATGACTAGTCTGAGTGAAAAAGACCTCAACAACATGACTACTTCTGAGGTATTCGCTCAACTTAAATCTCATGAATTTATAATACAACAGTCAAAAAGGAATGAAGCAGCCATAGCACAAGCGTCATCTACATCCGCTGCTGGCTCTGAGGATATAGCATACTTTGCTAAGAAGGATTTCAACAAGTTTAAGTTGAAAAAGCCCTACCATAATTAAGAAAGGTCCACTCCAGCAACACCAACAAAAGAGGTTCCAACGACCTCAAGTTCCCAGCCGGTCGATCTAAAGATCAGCGAGCTGGAAGAGCAAATGAAAAAGCTCCAAAAGTTGCTGATGGAGGCTAAGACCGAGAAGGAAGCCAAGGAAACTCAGCTGTCATCCTCATTTGCTGAGCGAAAGATTAGGACTTGCTTTGAGTGTGGCTCTCCTGACCACTTAAAGCACGATTGTCCGAAAGTAAGCAAAGAAGAGAGAGCGCTTAAAGGAAAGGTTTGAAAGACGTGCTGTAAAAGCAGTCAAAAGGGCGCTCCTGACAAGAACAGAAGCTCAGGATATCCCATAAAATGATGAGGAATACTATCTCTCTTCTGAGGAAGACGATAAGGAGGCTATGCTCATTCTGATGGCAAATATTGTGGATGATCAGTTTGCTGATGCAGATGAGAACCAGGATGCTGAAACGGCTCTAGCAGTCAAAGACAATGAGGTAATTTCAGTAAGCATTCCTAGTTTTGCAACTATAGAAGAGTCAGAGGAATTCACCTTAGATTCTGAGGAAGACTATCTCACGAAGCTAAGTGTAGAATTTTCAAAAATGTACGAGATTAAAAATGAAATAATTGGGGACAACGCCTCGCTAAAACTTAAAATTACAAATTTGACCGAGGAAGTCGAAAGACTAAGGTCTGAAAGTGAGGATTTTTCAAAGCTTAAGGCAAACTTCTCCGAACTGTTGACAAATTTTCATAATCTTGAAAAGGAGAACCTTGCTTTGAAAAACAGACCCCAAGAAAGATGCATTTGCAATTATACATCCAGCAAGGCAGTACTCAATGCCATTGTAAGCCAACAGAAAAATCACAATGATCGCTCTGGTTTAGGCCTTGGATATTCGGATAAAGCAACTACTTCTAAGAAGAAACCAATTCTATTTGTTTCTGCTGGAATGATAAATGCTGAAAAAGAGAAAGGAAGTGTCATTGCTGAATCGTCTAATGCTAAGCCAAGTGCTGAGCAAAAGAATGAACGTTCGCATAATATGCTTGTAGGATCTCAGCAGAGGTCTCCCGCAGAGACTACTAAGTATTCGTCTGCTTGACCTCAGCAGAAGCCTAAGACAGAATCTGCTAAACATACTACTCATGGACCTCAGCAGAGGAATCCAAGGGTGAATGTTGTGCATGAATCTGCTAAGCCTCAGCAGAGGAACAATAGAACAAATGCTAAGTCTGTGTTAGATGGACCTCAGCGTAATCCAAGAACATATACTAGACCGTATTCAGCAGAACCTAGGTATGCTGAGCGTTATGTTCCAAACGCAAGAACAGCTAAACCTACCTTTCACCACAGAACACAATATCGGTATAATGCTGAAAAGCCGATATATCAGGAGAACACGCTACATAGGAGGAACACCTATGCTAGACCTGAGTCCAATTCATTTGTATTTCCAAGGGCAAGGAAGGTCAAACACACTACCACATCAAAATATAAACATGTCAAACATGTTAAGCCAAAGGTTGAAGCATTGGTAAACAGTGAAATCAAGAAGAAAATCTTGAAAGTCACTAAAATGTGGGTTCCGAAAGGAACTATGATCATCGCTAATCCTGCAGGACCCGACGCTAAACGAGTACCTAAATCAGCTTAATCATTTGTGTTGCAGGAACAGGGTCCAAAAGCTCATACTACTTCAAGTATATCAAACGAGTGGATCCTTGATAGCGGATGCTCAGCACACATGACAGGAAATGAGGAGCTATTCTCAGACTTGCAGAAATTTCTATATGGATCAAGAGTCAAGTTTGGAGATAACAGTGAAGGCAAAGTTGTGGGAAGGGGATGCATAGAGAGCAATGGGTTGAGGATAGTTAACGTAGCTCTCGTCTCCAACCTCAAACACAATTTGCTAAGTATTAGTCAACTTTGTGAGAATGGATATACTGTCTCATTTATCAATACAGGTTGTACTATTGCTGACAATGTTACAGGGGAAGTGAAACTTCGAAGCATCCGAAAGGGTGGCCTATATGTTGTTGACTGGGAAATTGGTCAACAACACTCTTGCTTCCTGATCCTGAACAAAGAGGAGACAACATGGCTATGGCACAAGAGGTTCAATCATTTAAATTTCAAAACTATTAATTACCTTGCCAAAAATAAGCTTGTTATAGGTCTGCCCAATGAGACATTTCGCAAAGAAGGTATATGCAAAGCATGCCAACAAGGGAAGCAGACCAAATCATCCTTTAAGACAAATCCTGAGAAAGAAACATCACAGAGAATTCTAGAATTACTTCATATGGATCTCTTCGCTCCCGTCACTCCACCCACTGTAAGTAAACGTCTATATACACTTGTGGTGGTTGATGATTTTTCCAGGTATACATGGGTACGACTTTTAAAGACCAAGGATGAGGTGAAACTTATCCTACCGGAGCTAATTCTCAAGGAGCAGAATAATAAAGAAGTTACTGTAAAGAGAATTCGCTCTGACAATGGAACAGAGTTCTGTAATGGAGTACTGATGGATTTCTGTGCTGAAGCTGGAATATCACACTAAAGATCTAGCTAGAACTCCTCAGCAGAATGGATTAGTAGAAAGAAGGAATCAGACGCTGAAAGAAGCCGTTCGTTCGATGTTAGCTGATTCCAATCTACCTGCTAAGTATTGGGGGGAAGCAGTCATGACGGCCTGATATACACAGAATAGGAGTGCTATCAATGGCAGATTCAACCAAACTCCCTACGAAGTGTACAATAGTCGTAAGCCCTCTATAACTCATCTCCGTGCATTCGGTTCTACATGTTATATTCACAATAACGGGAAATCTAAACTCAATACTTTCTCACCTAAGTCAGATGAGGGTGTACTTCTTGGTTATGGACACCCCACTCATAAAGGTTATAGGGTATTGAATAAGACTACCGGTATTGTGGAAATAACATGCAATGTTATTTTTGATGAGTCTACTTTAGTGCGCAGAGAAAACAAAAGAAAAGAGGATAGCAATCATGAGACTGATGATGTCAATGATCAAACATTTTTAAATTCTTTCGAGAATATGCGTGTTGATCCGACTAAGTCTATGAATGACTGCAATCCGAACCAGACTGCTGACCAGGCCAGTGATGCTAGTGATCATGCTGAGGCCACACCTACTAACATCCTTGTTGAATCAGACATTCTAGAGATGCTTAATGATGATGAAGAGGAGACAGCAAGGGATATTCCTTTTGGGGAAGGCATGGCTACTCATGAAGATCTTGGCAGAGGCGCTGCTGAGATTCCAGTTGCTGAAAGAGTTGCTGAAGAGGATCCCGTACCAGGAAATCCTGCAGCAGATATTCCGGTTGAAGTCAATCCAGATGCTGAGCACCAGGAGGGTGCTATGGCGAACAATGTACAAGACAATGGTCACACAAGGGAAGGAAATGTGGCCAGACCAGTCAGACCAACATGGTTGCGCGCCCATTCTCTTGAAGATATCATAGGAGATGTCCATGACCCTATGCTGACAAGACAAGGGAACGCTATGCTGGCTTGTTATATCTCCAGCGAAGAACCCAAAAAGATCGAAGAAGCACTGCTAGATTCGGATTGGGTGAACGCTATGCATGAAGAGCTTGTTGAATTCACACGAAACAATGTGTGGGAATTGGTAGACAGACCAGAACATCAAAGTGTTATAGGCACTAAATGGGTGTTCAAAAACAAGAAGGATAAGTCAGGCTTAGTCGTCAGAAATAAGGCGCGTCTCGTAGCTAAAGGTTATAGGCAATGCGAAGGGATAGACTATGACGAAACATTTGCTCCGGTAGCCAGGCTTGAAGCAATTTGATTATTTCTAGCATATGCTGCTTATCATGAGTTCGATGTGATGCAAATGGACGTAAAAAGTGCCTTTTTAAATGGTGAGCTCAAGGAGGAAGTCTATGTTGAGCAACCACCAGGCTTCGAGCATGGTAATCAAGTGTACAGGCTCAAGAAAGCTCTATATGGGTTGAAGCAAGCGTCGAGGGCTTGGTATGGAACACTATCCAATTTCCTGCTGAAAAATGGTTTTCAGAAAGGGAGGATTGATCAGACTCTCTTTCGCATTGAAGATGAAGGAAGTATTTTGCTGGTGCAAATATACGTCGATGATATTATTTTTGGCTCAAAGAATCAAGGATTATGTGATAAATTTTCAGAGCTCATGACCAGCAATTTCCAGATGAGTATGATGGGAAAGATGTCGTATTTTCTCGGATTGCAAGTTCAACAATCCAGCGAAGGAATTTTCATCCATCAGAAGAAGTATACTCGCGATTTGATTGCGAAATACTGTCCTGAAAAGACAAAGAGTCTAAGGATTTCGATAAGTACGACGTGTATATCTGCACTTGAGAAAGAAGGAGATGATGTGAACCCTACTCTTTACAGAGGAATTAAAGGTTCACTGATGTATCTCACCTCCAGCAGACCTGATATATCCTATGCCGTCGGTTTGTGTGCTAGATATCAGGCAAATCCTAAGAAAACACATCTGGACACTGCTAAGCGGATTGTACGTTATTTGAAGTGCACATAGAGTTTGGGAATTTGGTATCCAAGATCAGACAGTCTTGCTCTAAGTGGATATTCGGATTCCGATTTTGGAGGCTGCAAGATCGACAGGAAGAGCACGAGCGGTACATGTCAATTCCTTGGACATAAGCTCATTAGTTGGTTCAGCAAAAAGCAGCACTCTGTGGCCACATCTACTACTGAAGCAGAGTATGTGGCGGCTGCTAGCTGTTGTTCACAAATTCTCTGGATAAGGCAACAATTACAAGATTTTGGGATATCTCCTGAATGTGTGCCTATCTACTATGACAACAATAGTGCAATAAGCATTACTAAAAATCCCGTGCATCACTCTAGAACCAAACATATCGATATTCGTCACCACTTTATTCGTGATCATCAAGAAAAGAAGGACATCGATATCAAATATATTTGCACGGAGGATCAAGTGGCTGATATATTCACAAAGCCTCTTCTTGAGACCAGATTTAGAGAACTATGCATAAAGCTGGGCCTCATGGAGTTAGATGAGACCATGAATGAATGATATGCTAACTTCATTTTTGTTGGATTTCTTGGTCTTCTTGAAGATACTATTAAAATTATTTGGATGATGACCCTATCTGCTGAAGGAAGATATGTGCTTAATTACAGCACTCACTACTATGATTGCAAATCTGAAGTGAAGAATTGCTGAACATTGACTCTTATCTTATATCATGTTGGAAGCATATTATGGAGAATTTTATTACAACAGTAGCGTTGACTTGGAATTATGGTATGTATGATATTGATAAAGGCAAGATCAAAGCAGAAAAGACGACTTGATTTCGTTCAACAAAAACTTCTTATATTCTGGAGAAGGAGTACAGACAAAAACTTCAGAGATACATATTAATTTGCGGAAAAGCGAAAGGGATAGAAATCAGTGCTGCGGAGAGTGGATGATCCTTCTGCTAGATCAGGGAAAGACTGCTCCAGCAGCCAGCTGAGATGTATGCCGTGTAGCAGAGGAATGGAAGGATAGATCCGAACGCAATCTCGGACGGACTCAAAAATCAGGCCCGCCCAATCGGCCTCGTTCTCCTCATCATCCATGGCAAGCATGACTTGCCAGATCTCCTTGGTCAGGAGGAAGTCATCTGGATTCTCACCTAGCAGCATGTGGTTGGCAACATGAAATAAGTCTCGGTATGGAGACTGAAGATTCATTGCCGCAGGAGTCGGAGAGAAGCCAAACACTGGAGACTGACACCACTTTCGCCAGGCTATCCATTCCGGAGCCACTGCTCCTGCCTTGTAAGAAAAGACAGGGAAGCAACCCCTAGGAAGTCCGAAGTCCCTTGAAAAGGACTTCGCACTCCACCGCACCAACTTTCCCCTGAAGGATCCATAAATTGCATCCTTCTCCACCATGCAATCCTTGAGAAACTCCCGAAGGAGATCCCCATGGTAGTATTGAGGAGTGGTGGTGATGAACTGCTTCAGACCGGTGTTGGTAATCTTTGACATCACCAAGTTGGCCTCGGAGGGTGTATCATGGTAAAAAGCGCGGAGGGCTGCCTCATCAAGGATTAGGTTACGAGTGATGTCGAGCATGTCACTTGGGGATCCCATTGGAGATAAAAGTTTTTTTTGAAGAGTTGTGATGACGAAGATAATCGCAAGTGACCCTTTTATAGAAGGGAAAATGCTCTCACAATTTATGACTACGTCTTGGAAACCGAATCGTCGCCAGATAATGAAGCATTACGATTGCATGGAGAGTCAAATCGCTTCAGCAGTGACGTTTGGAGGTCAGATCAACGTAAGGCTCGAGGAGAGTTTATTACGATTCAATCTCCTAAATCTTGGTATATGCTATCATGACATTAACGTAAAGGGTGTTTTATACTCATTTATTCGGATATACTAAGTTATCGTTTCGTATGCCACGTCATACTTGAAGAGCGAGAATTTATGGCCAAATTCGTGCTCAAGATCTGTGTGATTAGAAAGGTAATTAACACACCTAGAAAGCTAAATCACATTAGAGATTGCCACGTCTGAATACCCGAGTGCTTCTTGGAGAAAATGAAGAGACACGACAAGACATATGTATTTGGAATCGTTGATTTAAATCATAACTGGCAGAGGGAATCCCTGATAAGCTCGTATTTTGCCTCACTTATCACGTTGTTTTCTTATTGTTTTATTGCATTTATTTAAGTTTTTAGTTAATAATCGAGCATGAAGTGTTTATAGGGGATATTATGCTTGTCATGGTAATATTTTGCAGGTTTTAGGCCAAATCCAATGAAAACCCGTACCGAAAGCAGAAGATGTTCAAAGGAACAGTCACGACTTCTTCCACAGATGGAATCTGAGCTATTTGAGCACATGGATGGAAAGATCTTTGAGTTAGCTTTCCAACGCAACTGGAATCGGATCAATCGGAGTTCGGGAGCAAAAGTTATGGCCAAAACCGTGAGACTGCGCAGACCAGAGAACTTGTGTCGAGCGACAGGATTTCTGTCGACCGACAGGATTCCTGTCGATCGAAATTATTTGTGTCGGTCGACAGGCGCGCCGGAAAGGCAGTTTTTGGCCCAAATTGGAGATTTTTCCTTCCCAAATCATTACCTTTTGAAGATATACTTTCTCCCCCTATAAATATGACTTATTAGGCTCGAAAATAGGTCTTCTTATTCAGTTTTTCAGCACTCCTTTATTTTATTTTCAGCATTAAACTCTTTAATTTCTAGTACTCTTTATTTTATTGTTGCAATTGGATTCAAGTACTTGAAGGTTCCTATTTCTTTAATGATTCAAGTAAGTTTATTTATGTTTATTGCAATGTTTATTTCAATTATGTTAGGCTAGAACCCTTAACAGGTTCTAGGGTTTTCTCCATCCTCTTTAGCATGTGTTAATTCAATTAAATCTAAACCCTAATTAATTGGTTCAAATTCTATGCTTTTGATTTTAAAATTTATTTTCAATTGAAGGATCGAGAGATGAAAATTGGATTAGGTTTATAGTTATTAATTTGAGACCGAGAGGAGATAATTAATAATAGGAAAATAGAATTTTGATACAACTGTTTTCTGTCTCAAAAGGAAGAATTAGTTGTAGGGTTTTCAAATCTGTATCTTTATTGAGATTGACTAGTTTGTGTTATTGAGGCCGAGAGGTAAAATTCACTTTCTAGTAATCTAGGTTTTAATTGCCCAACAAAGGAATTAATTCCAATTTAACAGATTTCCCACCTTAATAATTATTTTGGGTTTGGATTGATTGTTTATACATGTTGGATTGGATTGGTTGATTTCCCTAGAATCTGTGCTTTTTATTATTAAATTTTATTCCAAAAGTTATTTCTGTTTTTCAAAACAAAAACCCTATTCAAATTTGGATTTGCTCAAACAAAGAATAGATAAACTATGCCAGTACATGAGATGATTTCGTCGCACTATCCCTGTGGGTTCGACTAGCCTTCGGGTTATTATAAATTTATTTGCTGCTGTATTTTACAAGTTATCAATCCCGACCGTTGGATTTTCTATTTTATCCACTTAGCAAAATTCTGGAGTTGCTAAGCATAGCAGAATTTTGAAGATGTTGAGCATATCGGTTCTTTGTGAAGAATATTTCATCTAAGTGTTGAGCACACCTCCAAAGATGAAAACAGCTCAGTCCACCTTTGCTAGATCATCAACGGTCATCATTTTCTTTCTTCTTATACAATACGGAAGAAGGCACGGTATGGAGGTATAGGACATATGGTCTCGTATACTAGTACCAAGTATTGACTATTAATTATAGTCAAAAAGGTCGTGGGATGAGCTGACTTGCTAAGGAAGGAGCATTTAATGCGTACAGTCAGAAGGAACGAATAGAGAAGAGATACGTCATCGAAGACAAGATAGAGGGATGTTGGTTTCTGCTCTACACGTCAAACACGCCCAGCCGTCGATCAATTAAGGGGAAACTAATCCTATTCGTCCGATCTTTTCAGAAATCTTTATCTCTCTCAAAATTGTCCCTCTCAAATTCGAATCCCTAATCACTCAAAAACCCTTTGAACATCTCCGAAAAATCCCTTACTCACTCAAACTACTCAACAATGGCTTCAAATCCCAACTCTCCAAAAACCATAAATCCAGAACCCAACCATCCTGAATCGCCTCATGCTATAAACCCAGAGGATTTCATTTCTTCATCTCCCCTACAACCACCCACATTCATTTACCTGCCGATTGATGGGTCTCCGCTGCATGTTCGACATGCACCCGGTTTCACTGGTATAATGAAGAAAGAGGATATAGACGAGTCAATCCCATACAACAAACTTGTTGTTTTGGCCCGAAAAAAGGAGTTATCAGGCCATACAAGGGAGCAAAGGCGTCTGGCGCAAATCATGAAGGACAGAATCCTATATATGCCTCTCGCCGCCAAACATATTCCAAAGTGGATTTTAGATCTACTTGACTCCGAATTATTGGTAAAGTATCTTTCTATAGAGCCTGGTCGCTTTCACCCACATATGGTTTTGGAATTTTATGCTAGGGCAGTTATAAACGTTGATCAGAAATCCTTCAAAACTAGCATATATGGTAATATTGTGGAAGTTAGAGCTGATTTACTTTCGAGAATGTTTGGGCTTCGAAATTATGGGACCTAGATATCTCAATACAAGATCAATGATCTTGTTGAGATGGAGAGACGCTGGCATCTATGGAAGAAACCAGGGGAATTAAGAGATAAGAAAGGGCAGGTGATTACTTTCAAGGTTGCTACACCGATCAATACTCTGTCTGATGAATACAAGCTCCTTGCGGAGATAGTAATCAAGATGCTTCAATGTGATGATGGTTCCTACTCCGAACTCTCTGCCAAGAAGTATTCTGTCATGATGGCATTGAACGACAATATTAAAGGTAATTGGGCAGAATTCTTCTTTGAGCGCTGGGCTGAACATGCTCGGAAGAATGACCACATGGCAGTAGACAGAACGTTCTCTTCGAACGTGAATTTTGGTTTAAAGATCAGCAAATATTTGGAGGTGTTGTTCACCAACACAAGAGTAGATCGTGGAGTAGAACTTCTTCCCACAGACTACATTCCAGCAACGAGGAAGGAGCCTAAACCAGGAAATTTCAGAAATCCTCGCAAGCTGACAGGAAAATCGAATGTGGATAAAGATAAACCCCCATCCCCAGAAGAACCAGATATTGCTACCACTTCATTTCAAGTATTACAATCAGCTATTCCGATGTCTGCTGAAGAAATTGATCTACTGCAGACGAATGCTGAGACAGAACACTGCTTCAAGAATCTCGAGGAGATTGAGAAATTGGGCAACTTACCACCTGACCAAATCAATGAGATCTTGACTGCAAAGGAGGCCGAACGACCTCCGCTCGTTCTTGGGGCTATGGCTACAAAAATTCCTACAAAGAAGAGATCTAGCATCGCCTCTCCTGCAAAGAAAGCAAAGAAGAAGACAAGGAGAAAGTTGGTTTTACTTTCTGAGAAGGAAGAATTAGAGAAAGCAGAAGCAGAGAAGAAGGCTGTTGAAGCCACTACAAAGGAAGCTGCTGACGTCGCAGCAGGAAAGACGTCTACTGAAGACACAGCAGAGGAAGCTGCTGAAATCGATCCAGATTACATTCCTAGGTCATCCAAAAGCCTAGAAGAGCGCGCTCAGGGAGTAAGAAAAACTATGAGACAGCGTGAAGCTCAAATGAGAGAGCTTGAGAAGAAAGAATATCAGAAGTTCATTGCTGAAATGACATTCGAAGGAAGAGACAAAAATTTCGAACGAATCAAGACAGCTGCTAAAGAACACCGAGCAAAGAAGGCTGCTCAACTACTTGAAGGGGCATTCATAGAAGGAAATGCTGCCAAGAAAGGGAAAGCTATCAAAGACGGAAGGATCACCGTCTCAATTCCCTCAGTTGACAGTGAAGGGGTCATCTTATCTACACAAGATGCTATGACAGATGAAGAACTTGATAAAGCAATTTATGAAGGCAGATTCATTGAGGTAAAGTCGATTGTGGACTTAGAGAGCAGTTCTGATGAAGAACATCTCGTTCGTAGATCATCCAGCCGACTTCCAGGGAATCCAGATGCAGGACCTTCTGGAATTGACGAAGGGGGAAGTGGTGCTAGAAAAGAATCTGCTGAGCAGATTGAACACATGGAGGGTGGTTCATCTGCTGAGCATGAAGTTTGCCAATCACAGATTGCTGAGCGAGAAATACGATCTCCACAGACTGCTATCGAGGAATCGTCTGCTAGATGTGAGGAAGTAATTCCTGATGAAGGTCCTCACACAGAAATACATCTCGATATCGATCTTGATGAAGAGTCCACAGGCTTATATGATGCAAAATCACTAAGGATAATCTCCTCAGAAGGCGGGGATCCGCTTCGACTGTCATTCTTGAGAAGTAATGCAAATCCTGAGTTCAAATTGCTGGGGCAAGAAATTGGAAAATTCATGATTCTGATGTTTGAGAAGGATATCAAAGAAATCTTTGGCGAAGTATTGGAGGAAGATACCCCTGATGGAAAAATATTGGGAGAAGAGTTCAGACGATGGAAGACGTATGATTACATTTCTCGAGAACTTGGTATGGAGGAAAGAGAAATAATGATGGCTTGGAAAGGGTTGAATTTCTGGAAGCATGAGGAATTATGGGCAAACGAATGGATGGATCAATCTCCTTGCACCAAGCAATACTCTGACAAGGCTGTCATTGAAAGACTCCAAACAATCAAAGCTCACCGAAGATCATCTTCTCATCGCTCCTTGCCAATGTCAACATTTGCCCCCGATGGATTATCTGATGGGCACATACAATTCTCAAGGCGTCAAGCCAAAGCTGCTGCTGAATACAAGAAACGCCAAGCAGAACTTGTGAAGTTTGAAGAATCAAAGCTTCAAGCTCGGTTGGCTGCGATTCGAGAGTAAGAAGAACGCAAAGCTCAAAGGTTTAAGATTGTCGCATATCGGAACAGAGAGGAGGAATTGCAAGCCTACTTGTTAGCACTCTCTCTAGCAGAAGCAAAGAAACTCGAGGAAGCTGAAAACGCTACTGCTGAAGCAGAGTTTCTGAAAGGAATCGAGGAGGCAGTATATATGCTAGCAACTACTGATCGAAGAGATACTGCTGACACAAGGAGCACAGAAGTAGTCATGGAGGAAATCTCCACATCCACTGCTAAAAGTCAAACAGTCATTGTTCCCACTACTTCATCCTTCTTTGCTACTCCGGTTAACACGCTCCATCTTCCAACATATCTAGACTCTGTAGTTCAATTTTCCGTTCAAAGTGTTGTGTCCACTATATCTGAGAGAATGGTGATCGAAGCCACAGACATAAGGAGGGAAATTGCGGTAGTCCAGACCAATGTTGATACCGTAACGGCCAGGGTGAACTCAGTCGAGTCCGAAGTTTCCTCTGTCAAGGACTCTGTGCAAGAAGTAAAGACAGACGTAGCAGAGCATAAGCAGCAGGTGGACATCAAGGTGAATTCCTTTTCCTCCAGATTTTTGGATGCAATCAAAGAGGGGGAAGCAAGGAGGATTGTTGAGGCTGCTGAGAGGAAGAAAGTAAAGGAAGCTAGAGCCGCTGCAAAAGAAGAACAAAGAAGAATTCTTGAAGAAATAAAACGGAAAGAAGCTGAGCTGAAACAGAAGGAAACAGAAGTGAAAATCAAGATGCTCGAAGAAGAGAACGAGAGGTTGGCCAAGGATCTTGAAACAGAGGCTGCTGAACGTGCATCTTCTAAGGAACTTTTGGACAAATTCGTGGAGCTGGCCTCAAGCAAATTCGATGAATTTGACAAGATGAAGAAACCTGCTTCAGACTCCTGATTACATCCCTACATCTCTGGTATTTTTTTTGTTGTTTTTGTCTTGTTTGTCTCCGTCTAATCATTTTCATTGTACTTAATTGGTATATCATATGAATGAAAATTGATCAGACTGAGACAACCTCTCATTGTCAATCTCTGATTTTCACTGTGTGCCTTAAGCTGAAATACACTATCCGTGTATTCAACATATCTAAAAACGATTGGATTGAGATTGAAAAAGTAAATGTATGCTATTTGGGTGCTAGAATTTCTAGCATATTACCTTTACAACATTTACCTATGAGCTTAATTGTAAAATATTTCCCAGCATTTGTTGAGGGGGAATTTTTTTTTTGAACTAAGGTGGATAAACTCTGTGTTAGATTGCTAGGATAACATATTTACTTGTAAACACAGACATTCTTCCTCTTAGTTTCAGCAATCGATAGTAAGCTTTGATCGCACCAAAAAGGGGGAAATTGTTGGGAAATAATTCCTATAATCTCCCTTAGGATTAAATTGTAAAAGGTTTTGTTGGATCAAACCTTACTAGAAGTGGTCGATCAAATGTTGAATTATAGCATAGTCTAGCATACTCTGTAATGTCCTGTATAGGTTAAATTGAGTAGTAATAGATTAGTTCTCTAGAGGATCTCCTAGCAGATAGCGAAGGACAACGTTTACTTGGAGACATGCGCTAGCAGAATGCTAAGGCTTTAGCATTTGCTAACACTCAGCAAACTTATAAAGATGCTAGCAGAACAACCGTAAAAGGATCGAGTGTCAACAGAAGCGTTCAGCAAACCAAGACACGATAGCAGATCGCTAATGAACATTAGCAGAGTAGAATGTCAAAGGATGAAGCTATACTGCCGTTCTGACAAAAAGCACACACAAAGGACGAAACTTTCCCGAAGTAGCTCGGAAAGTACAGATCAACATCAAAAAGCGACTGAATAAGTCTTATCACTCTCGGACAGAAGAGACGTTGTGTCTAACGGATATGGAGATTCAAGATTTGAATCTCCACCTATAAAAGGAAGGTCC
The DNA here is from genome assembly GCA_026898455.1 of Plectranthus barbatus. Lineage (NCBI taxonomy): Eukaryota > Viridiplantae > Streptophyta > Magnoliopsida > Lamiales > Lamiaceae > Plectranthus > Plectranthus barbatus. The sequence goes on along the minus strand of JAPKLW010001369.1, from coordinate 185,265 downwards.
AAAAGAGAGAATCAACTACTGCTTCAATCACTACAGACATTCGCAAGCATTCAAGTGAGAGATTCCTTTGACAAAGCGAACAAAAGAAAAAGTAGTCAGTTGAGAGTCGTGATAAAGAGTATTCAAAGCTCTCAACAACCAGAAGTGTCGCTCATTGATTTACTGACACTCCATTGAAGAGATTTTTGATTGCAATCAAGAATCCTCAATCATTGGGATACCTTTCTTTTCAGAAAGAATCCAACAGTCGAACACCTGAAAAGGTCTAGACTAAGACGGGCGTTTAGCCGTACTCAAAAGAAAGTCAGGAAGTGACTATAAAACTTCCAAAGTAGGAAAGGCAGGTGTTTCGAAGGTGTGCCCTTGACTCAGCCCAACCTACATCTGAGGAGTTCAGGTTAACGGAGGATAGATGTCAAGTAGCCAGTCCGAAAGCTCACTGCCTACTTAACTGTAAAAGGCGAATCCTTGTAATCTGTATACTTACTTAGTGAATTCTTAGCGTGATGGCTAAGGAGTGGACGTAGATCTTTTTGGATCGAACCACTATAAATATTGTGTTCTTTTACTATTTCATTGCTCACACGACTTAAAACCTAGCAATCATACTGCTAGTGTATAACTGTGAAGAAACTCTAATCTATCTCTGAGCTTAACTAATCTTGAAAGAAAAACATAAAGTGTAAGTGACGATTAATTATTCCGCTGCATTTCGTGTTTCTATCTAAACACGACGACTCTGATATTTAAGGACCAACAAGCAGGTCGGCCAAGGAATAGTCGACGTCCTTCTGGTGCAGAGCATTCTCAATCGTCTACCAGCAGACATCGTGCCCCTAAAAGTTGTAGTGTTTGTAGGTCAGATGGTCATACAAAACGAAATTGTCCTCATAGGGTCCAGGACAATCATTAAATTGTAATGTTTGGTTCTTAGTGCTATGCTCATTTCATGTCTTCAATAAATGGAACATTTTGATCGAAGAATCATAAACTATAAGATTTCACACAAATAAATTATTTTAATGCATGACAAATAAGTTAGATCGAATAATCATAAACTAAAAAATGTTCAATCAAAATCATCGGAACTAAATTCAAATAAACCTAATGCTACAAAAGTACGATAAAGACCGTATCTGCACCTTTCCAATCTACTGAGACCTGAGTATCTTTGCCTCTAGCGAAATCCAATAGGTCATCTGGCTCTAGGCGAGGTGCTCTATCTCCACCATAATGATGCTTCATCAAAATCTGATACAATATAGAACATCAGTATTAAATACATATTACTAAATAATATATAGAATAATTTGTGGTTGAATAATTCACTTACAAAGAATCGTGGTGAGATAACCCGAACAGTCGTCGATGGAGTAGCCGTGTATAATCTCCTCTGTAGAACTGGAATATACGGCTCTATTACATCTGTAGCCAAATCGTTGTTCATATTCTCCATGAAGGCAAAATAATTCTGCGGGAATTACCACGGTCCCCCTCTTTGGAGTCTGACAGCATCGGGCTGACCATCTCTCCACGCATTATATTTCAAATGCACATCTATCCCAATCCCCCAAGGTCGTCCATCATTCGGCTGCAAAAAAAATGAAAACATAAATAAAATAACCAAAGAAATACATAAATGAAATTAAATAATTATACTTACCAAATCTGCAATATCATATGCTAATAAGGATACAGTCAGAGTGTCCGGTTGGGTACTGATCTCTCCAGTACCCCCTGGGAGGGGCTGCGAGGTAGCATCGTCATTATCAGAACTGTCTGTGAAAACAAGGGGTACCTGATCCCGTTCACCAGAAACACTCTGACACTCCTCCTCATGGATTGCAGGTCTCTTACCCTTTGCAAGATTCGTATCCCTCCTCTGCCTCTTCATCTCCTCCAGCCTCTGTCTGGTCTCACCACCAGATACACTCCTCCTCCTCTCCGGCCCCTCCATCCTCTTACTGGTCTCAGCAACGGATACACTCGTCCCTCCTCCTCTCCGGCTCCTCCGGCCTCCTACTGGTCTCAGCACCACATACACTCGCCCTCCTCCTATCCGGCTCCTCCGGCCTCCTACTGGACTCACCACCAGGTACACTCGTCGTCCTCTCCATCTCCTCCAACCTCTCATGCTCTATATGAGCCCTACGGCTCCAATCACGACTCCTATCACGAGCCAATACCTCTCTGAAGGCTGCATCATCTACATCTGTGCAATGACGGCATCTAGATGCACGGAATAAGTCTGTAACTAGGGGGATCACCCTCTTCTACACCCCGACCCGCACCCCGTCCTACACCCAGTCCTGCACCCAGTACTGGATTTTCTGGGAGTCGAAATTGTACCCCAATCGGATTGTCCATCTCCGCAGAAGTAAAATATAACATCTCCTTCTCGGCAGGAGAAGCCTTCAAATTAGAACTCATTTCAAGCTGTGAATTAAAGTACTTACAATTAGAAAAATATTAACGGTTAATCTAGATAGCCAACAAATTACATACCTCATCTTGAACGAAGAATTGCCCCCAATCAATCGTATTCGACCTCGAAAACTCCCATTTCATAAATCGAGGGAGTGCATCAGGCCTTCGCAGAATAGCGCAGGCACGACCCAACTTAGGAATGGCCTCATAGGCCCACACCTACAAAAAATAGCATAAAATATTTCACTCTTGTAGGTGTAAGAATTATTACTTAATTAGCAAAATTAAATTATACCTGTAATGCCCAAATGGGTCCGCCTAAAATAAAGCTTGCACCACTGATTCGATCTGCTGTGGTACGGGCAAGGTCCAAATAATAACATAAACACTGAAAAGCATATGCCCCCCATGGAAATGAACCCCACCTACCCAAATCCTCAACCAGAACATATATCCAACTCTCAATCTTTCTTTTTTCGGAAAGTCCTAAAGCAAAATTCCAAGCTGCTAATATATTGGCCACCCTCAAGTACAAACCATGATTAGTGCGTTCTATTTTTTTATCCCTAAAAATCATCAATAATTCTCTAGCGCTAAGATTCTTACCCCCACAAACTGTACGAAAAACCGAAGCGCTAGAAGGATCATGATCGGCACAGGGATTAAAAGCACTAGAACCAAAAACAAATCATGTAACTAATGCAAATTCGGGCACTCCAAATTCTATAATCTGCCCATTAATAAAAAACCATAAAGCATTAGGGGATTCACTAGTAATTTGAAAGCCTAATAGCTCTATTAATGGTTGCGATGCACTAGGACCATTTTTTTTCAAATTAATAAATTACCAAACGGCCCATTAATAAATTGATTAAGCAACCCATCACCCCCTATCGAATATAATGTATCACTAATAGTCTCTAAAGTGGTCACTTTAGTGTATAAGTTCACTTTAGTAATTAGACCACGAAAAGAGGGCCTAATCCACTGTGGCTGCAAAAATCAAACACCAAATGCAACAATTATGAAAGATTCGCCAATTTAACATGTAATTTAATTCAACAATATGCATAATTCAACAAATTCAACCAAATGCATAATTCAAAACAATTACAACAAAAATTAATTGAACAAATTCCACCAAATTTCATTCGAATTAATTCAACAATTATTAAAGAATTCCCAAATTTCATTCGACCAACAAAATCAACAAAATTCCAAATAATTCAATCGAATTACACACACAAGTCCATTTAAATAATTCAACAATTTCAACCAAACAATTCAACAAATAAAATCAAATATTCGGCATTATTGATTCCAAACATGTAAATAATTCAAATTTAACATACACCCATTCCATTCTATGCATACATTCATTCAAATTTATAAAATTTCAATAAAATTTTCATATTCTTATTTTTGAAATTTTAACCGACAGATTCGAAAGATAATTTGGAGGAGTGGGATTAGGAACTTACTTGTTCGGCGGCCATGTGTTTTGTTAAAATTGGAATCGGTGGTTTGAATGGATGGGGGCAGTCGGCTTCGTGAGTTTGAAGGGGAACAGACCAGATTTTGTGAGCAAATGGGGAAAATAGGGGTTTTCGCGTGGTCAAATCATTTTTTTTAGATCTATGATTGGGTCGGTATCGGCTCGGTTTCGGGTAAACACGCGGATCCTTAGCGGGTTCGGGTCTGATCTGATTCCAGTCGGTTTCAGTATAATCGAAACCGACCCGACCCGACCCGACCCGAATTAGGTCTGATCCGGGTAGGTTTGTGGTCTGATCCGGGTCAGATCCTGGTCTGATCCGGGTCTGATCCGCTATTTAAATTTTTTTTTCCGAAAATGTATTATTCCAAATACTTTCTATTTCACATTTTTTAAAAAATCAGATATTATTTTCCACTATTTTAAATCATATAGCGAATTAAAATTAAATCAAAATTCATTGTTGTTTGAAAAAGTAGACTGACATGTCTGAAAAGTGTACTTTTGGTATTTTTGATATGTGTTATAAGAAGTGGGTATTTTTGATATGTGTATTAGGCTAAATGTGTATTTTGAATTTTCCTCTCTTAAAATATTGTAGTCCGAAAAAAAAATTTAACTGAAAGATTCGGGAACAAATAACTCGAGGCCCAATAAGATCGAGCTCGAAACTCGATAGATTGGCCCAACTAACCTGATTAATTTGTTTATTAGTATTTTCTCATATAACTATATTACCCTAATTTAGTTTTAATATTCAAAATCATATTTTCTAATTATTGTATTTTGTGTATATAGTTTATAATATATAGTTAAGTACTTAAAGGTTATTAAATGAGTTAAAATCTTAAATAGCCATATTTATTATTTAAAAATCTTAAATAACCACTTTTATCTTTACATTCAAGAAATGACCATATTCCTAAACTACCCCCAAATTTCATATATAAATCCTACAATGTGCCCAATCTGGTCTTTGTTACCATTAATTTTTTTATTGATATTTTTTTATTAAGATTATTAATATTAAAATAATTTGTGAATATAATTTTAGGATTTTAAAATAAGGGATTACTATGAAAAGTATCCTATAGTATTAGTCAACTATGAAAAATATTCTAATATTTGCTTTTTCTTGAATTATACCCTAACGTTTTATTTTGTCCACTAAAAATACCATCTACTATGAAATATATCCTAAAATTCCTCATATTACTAAATTATACCCTACTTTTTAATTCTGTCAATTTAAAATATCCTACAGTGTTAACGGTGTTAACATTTTAATATAATATATGCCACATATATAGCAAAAAAAAGAAAGTGTCATGCATTATTCAGTGTATGATTCATCAAAATTTTAACATCATTAACGATTGAGGGTATTTTTCATAGATAAAATCAAACATTATGGTATTTTTCATAGATAAAATCAAATATTATGGTATAATTCAGTGATAAGAGAAACATTATGGTATTTTTTATAGTTGAGGGTATTTTTAATTGATAAAATGAAACATTAGGGTATAATTCAAAGAAGAGAAAACAATAGAGTATTTTTCATAATTGACCAATACTTTAGGGTATTTTTCAAAGTTTTCCCTTAAAATAATTTAAAACCGGGTCCATAATATTCAAATTCAAAATCACTAAGTGTCGCAAATAATTTTTTCAGAATTTAAATTTATTTTTAAAGTTATGAACTTGTGAATGAAAAAAAAATTGCAAATTGTCAATTGAAGTCTCCAGTGGCTGTATTTAAGTTTTTCTAATAAACCTGGTTTTATATTTATTTATAAAATTTTAAGTGGCAAATGGCAAAACAAAAATCGTAAATAACCAACATACGTATTTTATTTTTTAATCTTATTTAAAATCTTATGTTGCAAATACACATTTGTATATATTTATAATTGTAAATGGCAAAACTCAAATTGCAAAACCTATTTCTTTTAATTTATTTTTATAAATTAATAGTTAATGTAGAAATAATGTTGGTGCAATTAATTAAATGTGTTTTTTAACAACTATTTTCAGTAATAATTAAAAAACCCTATCAATAGTATGGGTATTTATGTCTATTTACTTTAATTTTGCCATTTATTGAATAAGTATATAAGGCTATTTAAAGTTTTTGGATAGTCAAAGTGGCTATTATGATATATTAAATTATGAGGGGAATAAAACATATTTAAATATTGATGAAATAATAAAATAATATATTTGATATCTAAATTTATGAATATATAAACATTTTGATGTGTTTTGATATTTTTCATAAGGGAGATCAAATATTTAGCACTCCCTATTTTTATTATTTAAAGGATTTAAAAATAAAAAAAAAAAGAGGAACGCATACATAAAAAGTTATTAAAATAAATAATAATTCACAAATTAATTGCTCCGAAATAGAATTAGGATTAGTCTTTACTCTTTAGTCCGAAATAATATCAGTTTAATTTAAGCTCTCTTTAGTCCGAAATAATATCGGACTAAATAATATCAGTTTAATTAAGCTCGTACCAAATAGCCCACAAATTAATAAGACTGGTCCAAAATTTGATGAATTGGCCCAAAATTTGAAGGATATATCCGTTTGACATCCCTAATGAAATTACAAATTAAAATTTGTTTCGACTCCGATAGTCCATAAAACATTTGTGAATATGATATGCCATAATTTTTGCTTGACAGAAGTAGAGAAAGATGAGAAAAATATTGAACTATTTCATATACCACTAAATATTCAATCTGTTATTCATAGTCATCATCAAAAACCTAGAAATGGTACCTGAAGTTCATGTACAAGCCACACAAACTAGAAGATATATATGCACCACACTAGTTAAATTCAATGAGAACTATAAACAGAAATCAATGATACAGAGAATTTTTTTTTTTTTTTTCAAACATGGAGCTTTGATGAATTTGTCTGCAGTCGCGGTTAGGTTAAATCCATGTCAGTCCCTTCATTTTCGACACACACAACTTTCCACCTACTACTCATTCATCTTCTATCCCCCTACAAAGAAATCATCCCAACAAAGTTAGCATATGTTAGGAGAAATCTCACGTAGCAGCTGTTAAGCTAATGAGCATGCCAGAAGATAGAGCAAAATACTCCGTTAGAAGACAACTCTAGGTGACCAAAACTGTGATGCAGATTCGAAGAGTAGTGCAGTTTCTTTATAGATTGAGAAATTTACATTGGCCCGGTCACATGTCATGTCACATTCGAGTTCTCACTCATCAACACAGGTTGCAACCAAATCCTAATCAAATGATTCATGCAAACACAAACATTACCTACTGCTACTACAGAACTGATGACCGTCAACATCTTGATCTGTCAGAGTTATGAAATGAGCCCCAAGTTACCATTATGTGATCAGGTTCCAAATATCACAAAACTTTCCCACACACAGCAGGCAATGTTCTAAATGGTGGGGGCGGATCATGGCAGTGCCTAGGTGGAGCTAGCAACACGATGCAACCATGTTTGAACTCAAAACTGGAGAATAACTTGATATTTCTGCACAGTCATAAACGTATATTCCTTCAATTACAGTTTTCATATAAAATATCAATACATACATACATAGTTAACCCGTATCCAGAAGACAAGGCAAATGTATGTTGTTCAGTGTCAAGAAGAAGAGGTAACAAAATGAACAACAGAAAACTGATCAGTTCAGTTTTAATCAGAAAATTAATGTAAGAGTAAGAAAGATGAATTCCAAGGCGAGGCAACAGTGTTACGAACTCAAATTGCAGAAATATGATGGTGTGACTGCATTCTCATTAACTTATATTTCTACAATTACAATGTTCTCATCAATTTTCAACAGATACATACAAATTAGTCCATATCATCAAGGCAAAGCATTTATATACTGTACTGATGTCAAGGAAAAGGGCAACAAAATGAACAATGACGGGACGACCTAGGACTACCAAGAAAGCCTAGAGGGAGATCGTGACAGAGATGGAACTATGTTTGGAGCTCAAAAACATAAACTTTTAACACCTGCAGTTGCATTTTCTTATCAAATAGTTGTCAAGTAAAATAGCAATGGAACAATAGATCAGCTCAGTTTTCAATCAATAAACTATACCAGTTCTTGCAAGAAATGAGATGGAAAACAAATTCCAAGAAAAGAGTTACCCATTTACAAGATGCAGGGACCATATTCGATGCATAGTAAGTTCCAGTATCTCTCACGCCATAAGTGAAAATTTTCAATCCGGCCAGATTAGTAGTGCTCCATGAAGAGAAAAATGAGACTTTGAACAAAAGAATTTAGCAAAAGGCGGACTTCAGATTCATTCAGCTGCCACTCTCAGCCTTCAAGAGTTGCCTTCTACTGATCAACAAGAATGAGATGACGCATACTTGTAAGATCGCAGCAACTCCGATGAACATCAGCCCAACTTTCTTCCCCGTGTTGAGTTTCTCTCTCTTCGGGTTGCGACGCGGCGGCGGTTGATGGTGGAGGCGTTTTCTTGGTGGTGGAGGTGGGTTTGGACGGGATGGAGGAGGCGGAGGTCGAAACGGAGGTGGAGGAGAATAAGGCGGGGGAGGTGGAGAAGGAGGAGGTGGTGGTGGTGGTGGTGATGGGGGAGGTGGAGATGGAGGAGGCGGTGATGGGGGAGGCGGAGATGGAGGTGGCGGAGATGGGGGAGGCGGAGAAAATGCCGGCGGTGGAGGACTCACATTTTGAGATTCAACAACGAGAGAGAAAGATCCGAAGAAAACAGCAATCAGAAAAGTCAAAGGCGAAGCCATACACGTTTCAAATCGACAATTTCTTCTTTCACCCCAAACAAAACTCCTTTAAGCTCTCCGTGCATTGGCATTCACTTCAAATACCTCAAATCAACCCAAAAATAAAATAAAATCTCAAATCTGATATGGGGGAGAAATTGGGGGCAATCAAAGAAATCAAAGTACGAGAAATTGGATTGGAAATCCAACAGAGCCTCGAGAAGTCGTCGTCGTTTTACGAACCAAGGGATAATGTGGCCAACGATTCGGTCCCAATGTCGAATTATTCTTCAAATCCGAGGCAGGAATTCAGAATTATCAGTTTAGGTCATCGCATTGGATTCTTGAGCCCAAGTCAACAAATGTAGACAAACAAATAATTATGAAATTCGGAAAGATAAATCTCTTTCTCTTCCCATTTTCCTGACTTGATTTGATTTCTTTGTGATCCCCCAATTATCCGCAATGGAGGTAGAAAGGGGAAGCAAAATAAAAATGAGGCACGCCGAGAAGAAGGTGCTGAAGAAGAGAGAGAGAGGATATTCATATAACGGTTAGTCTAATTTTGGGCAGCAAAAATATTTATTTGAATGGATTTTCATGAATTATTAGTTGATAAATATAATAATAATAATAATAATAATAATAACAGCTGTAAATTAATTAACCACTCATTAATGCTTCAATTGCATTATGTAATTATTACAATAAAGCCTAATGAATAAGCAGTTAAAAAAAAGATAATATTTATATTGCTGGCAGCAGTAGCATACAATGTTAATAATACTCCACAATTAATATCCATTTAAAAACTAATTTATACTATCCTTGCATTTATGAAATATGTTATTTTACATCAAACATTTGATAACAATTTACATTTTATTTACTTTTTGTGAATTGGGTACCTCAAATCTAAACCATTCTTTTAATTGATTTATTGATCATGATATAAAATAATTTTCTCATTAATAATGATGAATTTCGAACTCGATCTTTTGGTCATATATAAGATATTTTTTATACTTCGCCCCAAATAAGTAGATGAATGTAATTTTTTGTCTAGGTAGTTGTTGAAATTCGATTCGTACAGATACGGAACCCGGGAACTACAAATCCAAATAATTCAGAATTGCAGGAAATAACCAACAACTGACAATGTGAGTTAGAAAAGCGAAGTGCAATGATGTAAATATACGATAGATAATGATCAAAACTTCGAAGTAACCGAGACTGATAAGCAAGCACGAAATAGAGTAACTTGAATAAGAAATAGAATTAAAACACTTATTCACGTGACCGAGTCATGCTAAGTAAGTTCTGGCAAGGCACAGTTGATAGCTCTCAATGACTAAAGTAAGTGAATACATAATATATTGGGGCTAGAAGCCAATTTGCGGCTTACAAAAGCCTATTTATAGGGCTCAATGTCACTTTAGGGTTTCCAGAGCGTGCATCCAAGTTATTACGGGTAGCTTATCAACTCGTTGTTTGAGCAAATCCAAAATAGAGAGTGTTTTTTGTTTTCAATTAGAAAATAGCTTTTGGAATAAAATCAAATAAATGAAAGCACATATCCTAGGTAAATCAATCAATCCAATCAACATGCATAAAACAATCAATCCAGACCCAAATAATTATTATGGTGGAAAATCTGATAAATTGAAATTAATTCCTTGGTTGGCAATTAAAACCTAGATTACTAGAAAGTAAATTTTACCTTTTGGGTCTCAATAACATAAACTAGTCAATCTCGATAAACATAAAGATTAATCCTATAATTGAATCTTCTTTTTAAGACAGAAAATAATTATATCAAATTCCCTCTTCCTATTGTTAATTATCTCCTCTCGGTCTCAAATTAACAGCTATCAATCTAATTCAATTTTCATCTCTCGATCCTTCAATTGAAAATAGATTTTAGAATCAAAACCAGAGAATTTGAACCAATTAATAAGGGTTGGAATTAATTGAATTACAACATACCAATTGGATGGAGAAAACCCTAGAACCTGTTAGGGTTTCTAGCCAGACATGCTAAAAACACAAATTGAAATAAACATGCATTGAACTTACTTGGAACATAAAGAAACTGAATTCTAAAGTCTTGACAATCTTCGAGTTCCAAAGCAATAAAGTAAAGTAAAGAAAACTGGAAAATTAAAGAAAACTAATTGCTGAAAATAAATAATGAAAAATTAAAAAATTAATTGAGAAATTAACACTAAAATTCGAGCTCAAATTGAGTATTTATAGAGGGGGAAATTAAATCTTCATTAGGTAATGGCTTGGGAAGGAAATATCTCCAAACTGGGCGAATTTTTGTCTTTCTGACATCGGTGTCGATCGACAGCCTGCCTGTCGATCGACATAGCTGCAAGTCGAGATTTGTCCTCTGTATCGATCGACAGGGGAGCTGTCAATCGATACAGAGACTTCTGTGTCACCAGAAATCTCTCCATTCGACCCCGTCTGCGCAGTCTCACGGTTTTGGCCATAACTTGTGCTCCCGGACTCTATTGACCCGATTCATGTTGCATTGGAAAGATAATTCAAATATCTTTCTATTTCCATGTTCTATTAGCTCAGATTCCACATGTGAAAGAATTCGTGACAATTTCTTTGAACATCAACTGCTTTCGGTACAGGTTTCCAATGAATTTGGCCTCAAACCTACAAAATCTCACCATGACAAGTGTAATATCCTCTATAAATGACTCGTGTTCAATTATTAACCTAAAACGAATGCAAATGCATGAAATAACAAAGAAAACAATGTGATAAGTGAGGTAAAATACGAGCTTATCAAGCCCCCAAACTTAAACACTTGATTGTCCTCAATCAACAAAAAGAATGAATCAACAGTTCAAGTAGGAGAGAAGTGCAATGCCTCACAAGATTCATCACAATCAAACCTTAAAATCCACATCACACCAACACTTTGCAAGAATCAGAAAATCAGTAAACCATGGAAGACTCACAAGGATAGTGTTTCACTCATTCACTCAAGTGTTTAGGATAATATGAGATCACACAAGTCATGCAAATCAAGATCTACCATAGGCTTGCAAATATTCTAATTTCTCCAATGCAAATATGTGTACACAAGTCTAAGATCATAAATGACTTTATTCAAGGTTGTAATGTAGGCTTTTAAGTGAAAGGTAGGGCAATAAATGGCCAAGTGACTAAAATCAATTGAGTTGCACACCCTCAACCAATCTAAACCACCATCTATTAATATCCACCAATCTTCTTAGATTTTCAATACAATCCAAGACTCTTTTTTTTTCTTTACAACTCCTTTTATGCTCTTAATATAATTTTATTTAATTATTTTTGAGCTTATAAGGATATACAAACACTTACATAAAAAAAAATTCTTTTTTTCTTTTCTAGCGCCCAACCTTCTTTTATTTTTACCCTTCTAATAATCTCTTATCTTCTTCAAACAACCAACATACCCACTCTCATAGACAAGAGTGATCCTCCTATCTCCTTTTCCAACTTATAGACAAAGAAAGAAAAACACATAGGCTCAAAAGGGCTGACTATGGATAAATGTTCAAATAGGACAGTGTATAAGATATAGGCTAAACAAAGATGACCTAAAATTATTTCCCAAACTTGTGCACAGTAGCAGTCTCAAAACAGAAATTGTTAGGAATATTGTTAGATACCTCAAATGTAAACCAATTCATTATCATAGTATGATATGTTTTGGTGGATCAAAGCTATAGCAACTCAGTATCGAGTCAATTGTAAAAAGTCTTGTATAGGAATTCATACTCGAGTTGTAATAAATTAGGAAAAAGAAAGATACAAGTTTGCTGAAGGAATCAGCAAAGTAATCCATTTGCTGAAGACTGCTGAAGATCAGAACGACCAGCAATGCGGAGAAAGCAACGAATTGAAGAATGCCGAAGAAGGAGTTCTAGCAATCTGCGAAGACATCCGACGCATAACAACAGTCAGCAATCATCAATCAAGAGAAATATTATAAAGCCAAATATCAGACGGATTACAAGTTACGAGAAGAACCAACCAACCAAAAGGATGGAATAATCATCATGAAGAAAAAGGGGTTCAGACCTACAAAGGATCCGTTCTGACAAGAGACAGCTAAAGATAGATGCTACGTCAATCAGAGACGAAGGGACTTGAAGTGTCTCTGTCCACCACAGAAAAAGGAAGCATGCAGATAGGCAAGCATTCCCTTTGAGTCTAACGGATAAGATTGAAACGACTGTTTGAATCTTCACCTATAAATAGGTGTCATCCTTACTTGATTCAAAGGTTCGCGACTTCGTACATATAGAGATAACAAAAGATATCAATCTTATTCTCTCTATCACTCGAACTCATCCGAGCTAAGTTCTTAATTGAAGCTTTTCAAAGCTTTCATAATAAAAGCTCGAAGACCTGTGAAGTTCATCTTGAAAAGGTAATATTGGGATTCTCTCTACTCCAGAAAGAATCTAGCAGTCACTATTACGGTGCAAGAGTGATTTGTACGGGCTACGCCAACAAAAGGATAGGTTCCGGGAAGAACTATAAAACTCTCAGCAGTCGACGTCCGAGGAGAAGGGAGGTTTGTCCTCACTCTAAGGAGCGAAACCGGTTGAAGATTGGAGATCGAGGTTCTTGAAGGTGCGCACTGACCAGACGGAGGAGTTGTTCAACGTTAGAGATCAGGTCTGACCTTGTTCTCATTCTTCTAGTGAATTTTCAGTCAGAGGACTGGAGAGTGGACGTAGAACAATTGTTCGAACCACTATAAAAATCCTTGTGTCATTTACTGATTTGCTACGCAATTTTGTTTGTTGGTTAAATCATTTGAAACTCAACACACCAAATGTTGTAGTATAAATTGCAACCAATCTAACTATTACACGAGCTAAAACATTTCAGATAAATATTTTCTATGTCAAGACTGTAGCAGGACACGTGCAAGATAAACATTAATACTTCCGCTGCATATATCATAACTCTGATCGGGGACCAACAGAAACAAAGCAAGTTCTAGAGATACTCAATAATGCAGACACACTCACAATCGAAATAAAGCTCAAATCTCACACTTGGGACAATCATTTCTTACATAGTAAACATCAATCATCATCAAAATCATGCCAATGCAAGTTTCAAATCAAGTAATCATGCGGTTTTCTACATTCATATGCATTCTCAACCACTATCACAATCAACTCACACCAATGTCAATCAATTCAAATCTCGCATTCTCACTAGGGTTATATCATAGCTCACAAATCTTCTCCCGAAACCACAAAATTTTCGACAAATGCAGAAATTATGCAAAAAAATTTAACTAGGCATGAATTTAAATCAACTGAAAGCAGTAAATAAAAGGGAAGAAAATTGTTTCAAATCCTAGTCCTCCTCCCCCCAAACTTATTCAATTGACAGATGGAATAAGTTTGAAGATCATACTAGGGTTTGAAACAGTACCTCAATGTTGGACTCAGACACCAACTTTTTATCCTCCGCAGCAATAGAACTCGAACAACGAGAATTTGGGGCTGCTAGCACTCCGTGTAGATCGACACTCAGGGTGTCGATCGACATGGAGCCTTCTTGTCGATCTGCCTCTAGGTCGAAGTGCACCCTTGTCGATCTCTCTATGTCGATCGACACCTTGTGTGTCGATCGATACAGATAGGGATGTCAATCAATCTAACCCGTCGGGTTTCAGGCTAATCCTATAGAGTTGTGGGCTATTCAATCCGGGTCCAATCAGGTTGAAATTTTTTCTGGTTAAAAGTTTTTGACCCTAACCCTAACCCTCCAATTTTCGGGCCAACCCACCAGGTCAGAAATTTATTCTCAACTATTATATTTATGTGGCCCATTAATTAAAATAAAGTGAAAATAAAGGATCATAACAATAACAAACATTAGAATATAATACAATTACATTATGACATATAGTTGTCATTTATACCCAAAAATAAAGAGAAACAAATAGATGAGTAAAATAAATTAATTTAATTGATAGTAAATCCATCCCTATGATGCTATGATTATTTTTCCATTAAATTATCACTTTCCATATTTCCATAGTTTTATCTTAAGGAACAGGGAGACGAGAATTTGGACTTGAATATTATTTCTCCATTAAATAGTCATTTGTAATTTAAGTATTAAAAATATTTTATTATATATATATATATATATATAATCCAAAAATTGAAACGTTATCTAACCTACTCATGAACCAAATTAAATAATTCAAACATAATAATTCAATGAATTGGAGAAAAAATTTAAAAACAAATAAAAAATTGGCGGGAAACGAGAACTTGTGAGTTGCGGCAATAATCACACTAGTTCTTCACAAAAAAGGTAAGCTCACCACACTAATTTTCAAAATAGAGATGCGACTTGTAGCAGCGGATTGGCTGGGAAAGGAGGAGAGATATTAGGGGAAACTTGCGGCGGACTGCTAGGGAAAGAGAAGAGGCAGGGTGCAACTATTCTAATACTAAAAATATAAAAATATATATATGTTGTTGATTTACCTTGGGACAGATGGGCTGGCCTGTGAGCCCCGCGGGTCCCGCCCGGTCGATCCAAAAAAATTTTGGTTAAAAAAATTTGACCCTAACCCGCATTTTAACCCGTCGATTTTGGACCAACTCATCGGTTTCGGGTTTAATTGACATCCCTACATACAGAGGCTCCATTTTTTTTTGTTTTTTTATGGAATGGAAAAAACAAAACACGAAAAATTAATGAAAAACATAACAAAAATAATTGAAATAATGGGTTACCTCTCATCCAGTGCCTTAGTTATTGTCGTGGCTCAACGATGCTTCTCCTCACCAAGGTGGTCGGGTCCAGACTCGCTGCCCCCTAGCATCAATCATGTAGACCATCCGATCACGAACGACAGTAGTGAGCTCGGAAGGAGATGGTGTAATTGGCAATTTTTCCATCTCGTTTCATCGTTCCCATTCAATCTCGGTGGCTTCCTCTTCATCTTCTTCTTCTTCAGTGGTAGAGATTTTGTTGCATGCAACTTCCTTTTGATTCTTATCTATTACAAAGGTAATCGTCTCGTCATTTCCTCGGAGTGTGATCTCTCCACCTCGACAGTCAATTAGGGCTCCACTGGTTTTCAGAAACTCTCTCCCAAGAATCATCGACATGTCTTATTCCTCCTTCATCTCCAAGACCACGAAGTCGGCAGGGAAGATCAGATGGCCAACTCGAATAAGAACGTCCTCAACTACTCTATTTGGTTGGGAAATAGAGTGATCCGCCATCTGCAAGGTAATTGTGGTCGGCCTCATCTCCCCAAATTGTAGCTTCTTGTAAATTGAGTAGGGCATCAGGTTTATGCTCGCTCTGGTATCACAAAGAGCACTCCGAATCGGACCTCTTCATCGGAATCTATTTCTGCAAAAGAAGACTACATTGCTCGTGAATTGAAACAATTTCATTTTCCATTATCGACTTTTTCTCGCTCATCAGCTTTCTCATAATTTTCATGTAGCCTGGTATCTCGCGGAGAGCCTCGATCAAAGGGATGTTAATGTTGACCTTCTTGAGATTCTCCACAAAATGAGCAAACTTTGAATCCTCTTTCTTCTTAGCAAATCTTTGGGGGAAGGGCATCAGAGGAGTAGGATCACCTTTATTCTTCAACTTTTCGGCCCCAGGACTCCTCTGTGTCGGTCGATCCTCCTGCATGTCGATCTCAACTTCAGAACCGATGTGTCGATCAACAACTGGGCTTTCGATCGACACGGCCGCATCCCTCAAAACTTTGGATGTCGAGCCACCTGCTCTGTCGATCGTAATTCTTCCCTATAGACTCTCTGTGTCGGTCGATACAGATGTTTTTTCTGTAGGATTTTTGTCCTCTTCACCATCGAACTCATCCTCGGGCATCCTTGGACCATCATACCTTACACTGAACCTCAGAGAAATTGCATTGACTTGTTTAGCTTTGTCCGGATTAAATTTTGTGGTGCTGGGGAGCTGATCGGGATTGTGCTGATTGCTCAAGGTGGTGGCAATCTAACTCAACTGTGTGTCGAGCATCTAAAGGTGCTTTGTCATGTGTTGCGCATGTGAGTCGCCATCCCCTTCACCTCGTTCTCCACCTTGCCAAATCTGTTGTCGGAGCTTTTGATGAACTTTTCAAGGACTTCCTCGAGCACAGACTTCTTCTTCTCCAAAATCTCTCCCCCAGTACCAACATTGAATCCCGGTGGGAGATTTTAAGCTATAGAAGGGTTAGAATAAGAAAAATCGGGATGATTACGGGCATATTAGTTTTACCCTTAGTTGTTTGCTTGATAGTTGTTGTTGCAGCCTCCATTGAGATAGTTCATGTTGGGAAATTTGGCTAAGTTTCCTTTCCCCAGTAGCTACTTGTTTAGATTCTAGTTTTGGTGTTTTGGTGGATCAAATCCTAAGTCCTACCAGCGTCAGTTTGTCTCTAGAATAGCTCTAGTCTCAAATGTAAAGTCCTGTTTAGGTCTTTTGTGTTGTAAGTCGCAGCTGATCAAGACTCATGCTGACACTGTTCACCAGCATGAGATGTACTTACCAGTTGAGAGAAGTCTCACCAGCAAGCGACTGACAAGACTCGTGCTGACACTGTTCATCAGCATGAGAAAGAGCTCACGACTGGCTACTGTTCACCAGTTGGGAAGGTTTTCATCAGCAGGCGGCTGACAAACCTTACCAGCAGAATACGTGTTCTCACTGACACTATTCACCAGCGGTGAAGTCACCAGTCATGGGAGATTCCAAGAGTTAACATCCAGACAAATTGGTAGACTTAGATTGTGCCAGCGCAAGTCACCAGCAGAGACTGCCAGCACAAGATCACCGGAATGATCTACCAGTCGGATGTTACCAACAGAATTCCAGATTCTCTCTTCCAGAGTCTTAGAGACAAAAAGAAGATTCGTCTGAGGAATAAACTGACAAAGTATGACTTTAAGGGAGGATACCTTAAAGTCTATCAGTTCAAGACACCAGTTCAGATTCCTCGTACTGACGAATAGTGCCGTTCTGACATAAAGAGATCAATGTCAGATAAAGTGGACAAAAGCATGGCGCTTTCCGGAAATTCCTACCTGCCGCCGTCTGAAGGACATGCGAGGACAGAGACCTTTTCCGGATATGTCCAAACGGCTAGAAGATTTGAATCGGATCCCTCGGCTATAAATACCTGGGATCCACCAACATTCAATACTCTTCTCGCCATACTCAACTACCGAAAGTCTGAAACTTTATTGCAAGCAAGCAAAACTTTCGAGGCTTTTCTTAAAGCTTTCCGTGTGTTGATTTCTTCAAACACGAGACTTCAAGCTTCCAGCTTGTAAGTTACAGATCTCTTTGGTGTTCTTTCTCTTCTGAGGAAGTTCACAGCAGCTCTTGTGCCAGCCAGCACTTGAGTTATTACGGGCTTTTGCCGTATTGAGAAGATACGTTCTTGGGAGAACTAAACACCCAAACTGCTGTGGAGGTTGAAGTGACGTGCTCGCACTCCACCAGCCGAGAAGAGAGTTGAAGAAGGAATCAAGACCGGGAGCGGTTGATCTAGCGAAGTGGTGGACAAGGGTCGCACCAGCTAGAGATAGATCGTAGGACTCTTGTACCCGATTACTCTTAGTGAATTTCCAGTGCTATGACTGGAGAGTGGACGTAGATCAGTTGATCGAACCACTATAAATCCTGTCTTTATCAGTTTTCTGCATTACATTCTTATTTTAAACCCAGCACCCAAGTGCTGGTGTATACTCTGAAAACTGATAACTGTGTAAACAAGGGCTAAATTTTTCTAAGTCTTAAGCTGAGTACGCAGAGTGCAAGTTGACTTACCAGCTGACAAGGTCCCAGTCAGCTGAGTTACCAGCAGAGTGCAAGAAACGTTTAACCACATTTTCCGCTGCTAAGTTATACCCTGATAATCCGGGACCATCAGTTCACATCAGTTGCACTAGAAGTGCTTGAACTACTCCCTCGGTAGATGTAATAGGCCTCCACAAGAACGATGGCCATGTTAGAATCTGACACTACTGCTACCGAAGTTCTTCCAGCCTCCAACTTCTCAAATTCTTCTTGGAGCTTCTTGACCTCGGCAATCACATCACACCTGCATCTCCAAATCTATACCATGGCCGAGGCACATCCTCAACAGCTCCTTGTACATTTTTCAAGCCTCGTACAAGGTCTCATCATACTTCTGGCTAAAGTGGGTGATATCAGACTTCCTCTTAAGAATGACACTGGGAGGGAAATAGTTTGTGAGAAATTCTGCTCGCAGTTGCTCCCACGTGCCAATCTTATTGTTGTCCAAGCTAGCAAACCAAGACCGGGCCTCATCCCTGAGAGAAAAAGAAAATAAGCGCATATGGATGGTGTCTTGGGGAACTCCATTCTGCTTCACTGTATTGCACACCTCGATGAACTGACTGAGGTGCGCATACGAGTCTTCAATTTGCCTTTCCTGCAAACTGGTTCTACTGAACCATCTGAATCAGGTTCATATTCAGTTCGAAGTTGTTGGCATTGATGCCAACTAGGAAACCTGGCTCCTCTTACTGCGGAAGGGAACGGTCTAGGATAAATCTCTGTTGTACCACCACTTGCCTTTCGTTATTTCCTCCCGTATTCAGTGTTGCCAGTCTGGCAACTTGATTTGCTTGGGCTGCCTGTGCGGCTTGGAGTTGTGCCCTCAGCTATCATACCTCATCAACGAACTGTCTCTGTTCTTCGGGAGTCATATTATGAGGGGGAGCTTCTGGATGATTTTCCATCTCAATCTGCTTTTGTTTCTCCTACAGATGGCTTCAATTTCTGAATCAAAGGTTTCAAGATTCTTGCTCTTTGCTCTTGTGTTCATGCACCTGAAAAGAAAGACAAAACTTGCAGCCATCAGTCTGTGTCGATCGACACAAGTGCAACTTCTGTGTCGACCAACAATCAGGAAGTCGGTCGATACAGAGAAAGAATCATAACACACGCACGCAACAAAAAAATTAAAAACTCAATCCAAAAAGAATCCAACAATCCATTAACAAAATAAAATCTGATAATTTCCCCGACAACGACGCCAATTTGATCATGATGCTAAACTAAATCATACTAATTATAACACAGGTGAGCAAATAAATTTATAAGTGAACCACAAGGTTGTCGAACCCAAGGGAAAAGTACAACAAAACCATTTTATGTACTGGACACAGTTTATCAACTCGTTGTTTAAGCAAATCCAAAATAGAGAAGGTATTTTGTTTTCAATTAGAAAATAACTTTTGGAATAAAATCAAATAAATGAAAGCACAGATCCTATGGAATTCAACCAATCCAATCAACGTGCATAAAACAAGCAATCCAAACCCAAATAATTATTATTTTGGAAAATCTGATAAATTGGAATTAATTTCTTTGTTGAGTAATTAAAACCTAGATTAGTAGAAAGTAAATTTTAACTTTTGAGTCTCAATAACACAAACTAGTCAATCTCGATAAACATAAAGATTAACCCTATAATTGAATCTTCTTTTTAAGACAGAAAATAATTATATCAAATTCCCTCTTCCTATTATTAATTATCTCCTCTCGGTCTCAAATTAACAGCTATCAATCTAATTCAATTTTCATCTCTCGATCCTTCAATTGAAAATAGATTTTAGAATCAAAACCAGAGAATTTGAACCAATTAATAAGGGTTGGATTTAATTGAATTACAACATACTAATTGGATGGAGAAAACCCTAGAACATGTTAGGGTTTCTAGCCAGACATGCTAAAAACACAAATTGAAATAAACATATAAAATTGCATTGAACTTACTTGGAACATAAAGAAACTAAATTTTAGAGTCTTGACAATCTTCGAGTTCCAAAGCAATAAAGTAAAGTAAAGAAAACTGGAAAATTAAAGTAATCTAATTGCTGAAAATAAATAATGAAAAAGTAAAAACTAAACTGAGAAATTAACACTAAAATTCGAGCTCTCATTGAGTGTTTATAGAGGGGGACATTAAATCTTCATTAGATAATGGCTTGGGAAGGAAATATCTCTAAACTGGGCAAATATTTTCATTTCTGACATCGGTGTCGATCGACAGCCTGCCTGCTTGTCGATCGACACAGTTGCAAGTTGAGATTTGTCCTCTGTGTCGATCGACAGGGGGGCTGTCAATCGATACAGAGGCTTCTGTGTCACCAGAGATCTCTCCCTTCGACCCCTTCTGCGCAGTCTTATGATTTTGGTCATAACTTGTTTTCCCGGACTCCGATTGATCCAATTCCAGCTGCATTGGAAAGATAATTTAAATATATTTCTATTTCCATGCTCCATTAGCTTAGATTCCACCTGTGAAAGAATTCGTGACTTTTTCTTTGAACATCAATTGCTTTTGGTACGGGTTTCCAATGAATTTGTCCTCAAACCTACAAAATCTCATCATGACAAGTGTAATATCCTCTATAAATGACTCGTGCTCGATTATTAACCAAAAATGAATGCAAATGCAGGAAATAACTAAGAAAACAATATTATAAGTGAGGTAAAATACGAGTTTATCACACATCCACCTTGTAAAGTGGTTTTCTATTCCCAGAGTGTGCCCTTCAAGCCTCGCTTGGGACTTTTCCTCTGTGAGTGGTCCTCTGTTATCCATATGACCTTGGGAAGTCAGCACGAAGGCTATAATCGTGGGCCTGAAACCACAACTTGGGCGATGAGCAGCTCGGATGCTGCTCTGATTGTAGCATTGGCTATTTGGTTGTCCCTGCGAGTTGTGTTGACTCATTTTCAAGCTCTTTGGTGAGTTCTACCCTCATGAGGGCGCTGATTGGTCTGTAACAGAGCTTCGTGTGAGCTTCCCTTGGGGGTCGGAGCTCCTGCTGAGTGACACGCTTGTCGATCTCGAGTTTGGAGACCTGCGGGAGGTCGATTCCATTTCATGTGCAACAGTTCAATATGTTGACCCACTTTTGAGTTTTGTCGCCCCGCTAGTGGTAGTTACGTAATAAACGTGCGTGGCGGGGGCGGTTACCAAGAGTTGAACGGGTGCGGCTTCTTTAAATGTCACCTCTTTCTTTTTTCGATCACTGTTCCCATAAATTCCCCTCTCTCTTGCGATTCTCTCCTGCGGTGATCCTTCTTCTTCTATCGGCGACCATTCGTGTGCTCGGTCGTCTTCTCTGGCCAGTTTTGCAACGCTCAAGGTATTTAGCTCATGTCTCTTTTACTACTTTTCAATAATTAAAAAAGTTAGTTTTTTTTGGGTAAGGAATTGAGTCGGGAAATTTTTTTTGGAATTTAACAACATTTAACTTCAAAATTAAATAAAAACAAGTAAAAAAATTTTTAATTAAAGAAAAAAAAAAAAAAAAAAAAAGTACAAATTTAACAAGAATTCTGACACTTTTTTGTCCTTAGGGTATTTAAGATACATTTTTATAAGAGTTATTTTTGTTAGGGATAATAGGGAAATATATCCCAATCTTTCACAAAATAGGAAAATATATTCCAAAGTTTTTATGTTAAGGAATTATATCCCCAACTTTGATTATGTTAGGGGATTCTATCCTCCTTTGATGACACATCTGTTAAGTGTCACATGGCGCTAATGTGGCGTTGATTCATTGCCACATGACGCCACATCAGCAATATGTGGCAATGACGTGCCATAATATTTTTTTAAAAAAATTAAAATATATTCTAATTTAGTTTTTAATGTATTTTTTTTATATTTTAGTCTTTTTAGTAATATTTTTATTTTCTAATTAAAATATTTATATTTAAACTATTATTTACTTGTTTTTTTCATTAAAATATTATTAAGGAATAAAAACATGGTGCCATACTGGAACCATGTGATGATAATGTGACATTTTTATTTTTTAATAAAATTTTAATATATATTAAATATTGTTTATAAACAATTTTTTTTTATAATTGTTTGAACAAATCGAAATGTTACAAAGTAGATTGAGATTCATGAAACATATTATTAATTTTGTTATTTAATGTTTGAAATATACATTAATTATTATTAATTTTTGGTCTAAAAAAAAGTCAATGTATATAACACCTGCTATATGTTCAAACCCATAATAATAAAATAAATATATATGTATATATATTTTCAATTAGTTTTTTTATTTTTAAATAATAATATAATGAAAAAAATAGATATATGTAATAATAATTTAAACATAAATATTTTAATTAAAAAATAAATTATTATTAAAAAGACTAAAATATAAAAGTAAAATAACATTAAAAACCAAATTAGAATATATTTTTAATTTTTTTTAAAAATAATATGACATATCATCGCCACATGTCGCTGATGTGGCGCTACATGGCTATGAATCAACGCCACATTAGCACCATGTGGCACTTAACAAATGTGTCATCAAAGGAGGATAGAATTCTCTAACAGAACCAAAGTTGGGGATATAATTCCCTAACAGAAAAAATTTGGGATATATTTCCCTATTTTGTGAAAATGATGATATATTTCCCTATTATCTTTTTTGTTATATGTTTTATGGGTATTCCAGACTTCGTCTCTAAATTAATCATTTGTAATTTAGCTGATCTAATGAGTATAAAGTAAAGTATTTACTTATTGATAACAATGTCATTAAATTATATTTAAAAATAACTGCAACGTTGTTTTTACCAAATTAAGTGTAAGTGGCAAGAGCAAGTTGGCCCAACCATGACGATGTATTACTACAATAATGTTGTCTCTCAAATAGGCTTTACTTTTCTTTTGTCTTAAAGCTTAGGTATAAATGCACCATATTATTTTTTAAAATAAATTATATCCCAATCAATTTATATAATTGTGTGCAAATATAAAATTTAAAAAGTTTTTGTATTAAAATTCTTCAGCAGCCTTAGGGATGGGGATGGTTGTTTGTCTGTCACAATCAAAATGGGTGGCTAATTTATTTATTTTTTCTTCTTCTTAGCTGTCACAATATTGTTTAATTCATTTCAATCATTATGGGCAATAGTTGTATCAAATAATTGGAGAAATTTTATCCTAATTCTCTTGTATCTAATATCTATAGATAATTTAACATCTTAACTCTCATGTATGATTTCCTCTAGTATCTCTCTAATGCAAATTTAGCTCAAATATATAATTTAATGCATGACTAGAATGGATATTTGTGTGTCAATTGTTAATGACGTGGCATTATCCATAACACGATATATAAATCGAACTATTTGAAATTAAAGTAGTTATTTAATCGTTAAAGATATATCATCACAAAGTATACACAAGTGGGATTTTCATACATAATATAGCACGTGATGTGACCCTATTATTGTTCAAGTCTCCAAATAAGTTAAGATTTTCAACAATAAAAATGGAGTTTTGGGCAACTAACACCTCACATGTTAAAGGAAGAGGATATATCCATGGCTGGCCACTTGATCAATGAGAAGCCGCGGCCAGCCAGAAGGGGACTCAACAGAGGGCCGTGGACGGCGGAGGAGGATCGGAGACTCACCGACGCTGTCGGAGTCCATGGCGCCAAGAAGTGGATCACCATTGCTACTAGAGCAGGTCGTTAATCCTAGAAAAACTATTGAACATTTTCACAAGTTGTGAGTTCTTGATTTATTGGTGAAAGCAGGGCTATCTCGTTGCGCTAAGAGCTGCAGGCTGAGATGGATGAATTACCTGAGGCCAAACATTAAGAGAGGCAACATGTCTGATCAAGAAGAGGACTTGATCATCAGGCTACATAAACTGCTAGGAAACAGGTATGTACCCTCTTTCTTTTTTTTTTCTTTTTTCTTCTCTTTTTTTTTCTGTTCAGAGACCATCGAAGGGACAAAGGGCTGAATCTGAACAGATTTGTATGGTGGTGCAGGTGGTCGTTGATAGCAGCTAGGCTACCGGGTCGAACAGACAATGAGATCAAGAACTATTGGAACTATCATCTGAGAAAGAAGAGATTGGAGGAAAGGGCGTTGGTTGCAGGGATTTCGAGTGCAGAAATGGGATTAAAGAGTCATCAACAAAGTGAAGAAGAAAAGGGAACAACTGTTAATTGCAAAATCATGAAGAATTGGGAGGAATCAGAAGCCAAGCTTGAAGATTTCTTTGATTTCTCTAATGAGAATCCTTCCACTTTAGAGTGGATCACCAAATTTCTGGAGTCCAGTAGTAATGATTCGTGTTGATGGGTTTTCATGAATTTTAAAATGTATAAGCAATAATGAATCAATGTTCACCCAAGAAATCAAACCAACACAATTCCAAATCATTCGTAGCAAAAAAATTCAGTCGACAACAAATTTGTTTGTACAACGAAAATAACCATATACAATTTCAACAGTTTCATCACCATCCACATCTGGCAACCCCTGTCGACATAAAATAGAACCTGTTGACTGAAAACAATATAACATGTGATGAACATAGGAAAACATGGGATAAAATCACATGCCAATGATGCAAATCCATTTAGAAATTCACAATCAAAATTTAATGAAACTCATTGCTCATGAACTGTTCAGACATGGACAGCATAACACTACATACTAATGTCACTGGAAGCAGTTAGCCACTGAGAAGGGAAAATCTCAAATGAAATGAAGGAAACATACCCTAACTTCTCGTGTATGAATGTACAGAACCAGATAGTGGAACTACTTAACCCCATGCCATCGAACATGCATAATTGACCACCAGTTTGCCATCAATGCCGAAGTTCTGCAATGCAACAGCCAACATACATATGATGAGTAAATACACGTACAAAAAAAGGCTCAACTCCATCCCCAGTTAAGAAGGTTATCATGCTTTTCGGGCATGATTTTCTAAACAGTTTCCTTAATTATATGATTATCAAGGTAAAATTATGGTGGTCAACAAAGGACAATGAGCTATTTGAGGGATACCCTAAACTAGAGCTGGAGAATTATCACATCAAGTCATCACTGCCAAAACACTCTATGACTATCATGTTGACAGTGGCTTATGCACTTGAGGAGCTGACTCTAAGGGGCAAAATGTCACACTGGCCGCAGTATTACATTCTATTAACGATGAACCAATCTAGCAAAAATGAAATTTCCCTCACCAACAAATGGTGAGTTTGTTTTTGGCAAAAAAGAAGAGGAGATAATATAGGTCTTCTAATTCTCCCAATACACCAGAGAGCACAATTTTTTAACTCATACAACCAAAGCACAAATTTTATCTGCCCAGGAACATAATTCTCGTTTTAGATCTGATCCCCCCTCCCCAAGATATGATTGAAACAACAACTTACATTACACAGGTCTGAGACCAACTCATCAGGATTCGGAGAGAAGGCACTGTTTACATACACAAACTGAAAGAAGAAGCAAAAAACTCAGAACATGAAATAAACTTGCATTTTCAAGGCCAAGATGAGAAAGTAAAACAGAGCTCACCAAAGTCTCCCGGTGAAGCTGACGACGGAGAAAATCTATTACTTTACCAAACTTATCAGTCCCAGCTATCTGCATTTTAAAGCAAAAGAAACCACATAACTAAAAAACTTCAACTAATTCATGCAACCAATATCTTTCGACTTTCTTTGATAAAATGCATAAAAAGGGCAAGGACCGTGGATAAAACAAGGTACATTGCAAGGTAGAGGAGAAAATTTGCCAAAGTAAAATAAACCTAAATTTTATTGCACTTAGCAATAGTCTCTTAACCAATGCAATTTTCTTATTTTCAATAATATGCTTTACTCCATTCCCAAAACTATTCCCCAATTTGTACACAAGATGAATAGGAATTAGCATAATTTTTAACACCAAAACAGCTCTAAGTCACTTCATTTAAATCCAATTCAAACGCGACCCAAAAACACAATCTGAATTTTGAGAAAAATAAAGGGAAAAAAAACCTTAAATTTGGCTTGTTTGAGTATCGGAGCGTCGCCGGTGGCTCTCAGATGAACTACAACTGCATCAAAAGCAATATTGGAAAAACCGATATTAAATCGAACATATCAGAGATCATTAATTGGTCGATTCTAGTCGTTTAACCACAAAAGGCATCAGCAACTAACGAATAATTATAGAGAAATTAAAGAATTTCTGAGTTTTTTGAGCTGACCTTTTCGAGTTTCCGAAGCCATATTGAAACAAGCTTCTGAATGTGTGTTGCTTCCAGTTTTATACTTTCTGGCTTAAAATCGTGCTTTTCCACCTCGCGAGTCCATGCTCGTTTTTCCAAAACAAATAAAGACTTTATTCAAATACCGTATTATTAGAAAAATATTATCTTTTTTATCATTGAAAAGATTCGATAATTATAATAAATAAAAATTGGATATGGAGAATTAGTTATTGACTGCTGTACCTGTAATTGAAAGGGAAAAGGAATTATTGGAGGCTAACATGGGAGTTGGAGATTGGACATCGGAGAATCATACAAAATTATGCTTATTTTCAAAATTTGAGCATGCAGCTTTTGGTATTTCTAGTGATTATTTGTATAATTGAATTTGTTTATCTCAGATCAAAGCTAAAGGCGGCCTTTATCCATTGAAATAACTGCCTCTCTCTTGTTTGAGGTGTTTCCTTTATTTTTCACAATGTTTCAAGTATCATCAATATTCTCCATATTTTTCGCAAACTTGCTCTTTTATCATTCCATCAATGCAGCAAAGCACTTTTTCCAGTCGGAAACCTTCTCGCCACCATTGACCACCTGTTAGAAGATCAAACCAACTCCGATTCAAAAGCCATACAACAAGTAGAGAGTGAGAGAAGAAGAGAGAGGAATATGACCTCAAATATGAACCCATTCTTGGGGGCATTATCCAGTGCTTCTACACAAATAAAGGCAGCATCTTCTTTGCTAAGGCTCCCCTTTGCTGCACTACCCTGTCATTCATAGTTTCTCATTCAAAAACACAGTTGAGGGGGGAGCACATACATAGAAATATGACATACATACCTCGTCGAAACAGAAACCTTGTTGGCCCCCCGGGGTGTTTTTCAAGGTCCCAGCTCTGATGATGGTGTAGGGGACTCCAGAGGCCTTCACCACATTTTCATCTTGCTCTGCTACTTTTCTTGCATTGCTGTTCATCACTACTTGAATGCCGCTCGAATCCCTATAAACAGACAACTGAAAACTTCACACACTCACAACATCAAACACGGATTTGTTGAGGTTGCTGAGCTAGGTTCATGTCTGAAATGAGAGATACCTGAGACAATAAGATCACATGTTCAATGCCTTTCCAGCCATCAATGCTGTACAAGCTTCCTTCCTATGAATTTTTATGCAGCAGTAGCCAAAAAACCAGGTGAAAATCTGTACTTTTGGTAGTGTTTCATTCTTACAAATGCATTTGATGAAGTAAGAAACTAGGTTAAACTTCATGAAGGAGGTATAGCAAAGGGAATAGGTTAAAGGCTTGCGTACATACAACTGGGCATATAACTGCACGAACACCTTTAAAGGCCTTCTTCAAGAACGTCTTCTCCTTTGTATCCCCAGCCATGGACTGCACAACCAGCTCTGTGCATTAGATTCAGACAGTGATTTAAAAGTTAAAAAAACAGCTAACAAATAATATTTACAGAAAATACGAGCATCAACCTCAACATAAGCGCCAAATGCTTCCATGGCAACGCGCTTGTCCTTCACGAGAGCTTTCACTCGAAGTCTTTTGACAATCAGTTGAAGTATAATCATCTGCAAGTGCAAAAGTGAAGCTTCAACCCATGGTAGCAGAAAATCATTTTTTCTGTTCCTAATCCTAAAACTCTTCCAATTCACACAAAATCATCAAACCTTATTTCAACCATTGATATTCTGTTGATAAATGTCATTCTAGACCAGAAATAGTAATCATATATGACATCACCTGACCAATCTCATTGTCCCCATCAGTCACTAGCACTGCATCTCGAACTTCGTCTTCCTCTGTATCGGAAAGTAAGTGATTGTAAACGCAACCATCTACAGAAAAGGGATTAAAGAATTCAAGAGATGTGCTATAATGTAAGACCCGAAGTGTCATCTTCATTCATTTGATTTTCATCTTTCTCCAGAAGATCAGGTGCCCCGTACCATTTCCTCAACTTCGGACCACCTGTATGTGAAACACACATTTCTTATCAACTTTTATCAATGTCTAAAACCCTGCTCGAGCTCAGTCCAGAATTCCACAAAATCAGGAAGAATCAATGAAGAACTAACCCAAGATTGATCCCAGTTCTCATCACGGCTTTCGAACAAGCGAATCAAATATAACGAGCACACTACAATTTCAAGCTTGGTTGAGTTTTTTTATCAATTTTTTAGAATCATACTTGAGCTCGATCTATTATATACCGAATAAAAAAGAATAAATAAACAACTAATTCGAACTTCTTTGAATGCTCATCACGGCTTTCGAACGAATTGACCAATTTTCAATCAAATCGACATCCTTAACCACGCCAATATAACTAGTCTAATTCCTGAATAATAAATCTGCAATGCAAAACGTGGAATGAGACCTTCAATATAATCGAGAATCTGGTCCATGAAGCCGAGCTTTTTCTTCTTGGACGAGAAGCAGGTAAAAGAGAGCCGCTTTTCGAGCGAGGAAGAGAGTCTGGGATTCTCGAAAGCGCGGTTGCAGTAGAGGCATGAGATGGAGTTTGAGAGAGAGAGCGCTGAAGCTGAACTCGCCATTGATGGAATTAAGCTCCGTTTCCCACCAATTTACTCTTATCCGAGCTTCATCTCTCGTCCAACCGTTCAATTCCATAAATCTTTTATTCTAATTGAAAATGCATAATGTGGTAAAAAATTTAAGTGAAAAGTGAAGAACATTTCCCAATTGGAGAATTTACAATTGGGTTTAATAAATTTAGGGTTTAAATTTGGTAATTTATGTAAATTATTTTACTTATTTAGTTTTTATTTTCATAACTTAATCAATAAATAAAAATTAATTATCTTTTTAGTGGTGTGCACGGTTTGGTCGAAATTAGTCGAACCCATCAAACCAATTCAATATGACCAATTTTGTTGATTTAAGAGAAATAAATTGATTGAGTCTATTTAAAAACTCTCATACCAGATAATTTGGTTTGGCTGAAATTAAAGGGTGAAAGTAGCTGTATATATAAAATTATTTTAAAAGTAAAGATAATTAAATATTACTTGCTAGGAAGTTAAAATATATATATATTATTTATATTGATATATATGTCCGATATTTATATTCTTTCAAATTGCACTTCTGTGAATCAACTTATATTATCTTCTCTCTAACAACCGCAATCTCGTTTATTTATCATTTGTCAGTAATATACAATTATTGGCAAGCTCATATATTTATATTGATTCTATTTTTGCATCATTGGTACATTATTATTCAAAATAGTCAAAATAATATTTAAATTCCATTATTTATACAATTATAATATCAATCGTATAATTTTTTTAAACCGTTTAAATCGACTGAACCGAACCATTTTAATATCATTTGGCCGATTTGATTTGGAATAATTATTCAACAGATTTGATTTATACAAATTTCAAATCGCAACCATTAATTTTGCTAATATTGTATCCTCGGCTAAACTGAACCGTAAACAGTCCTAATTTTTTTTAGCCAGATTAATCATATTTTGAGCAAAAAGAAAAATTAATCATCAATACATCATTATTTTCAAACCTAACGTCACCTAAATCAAATGCTTTGTTTCTAGGATTTTTGTTTTTTTCATTTTCTAGATACCGTATTAATTTAGATTTCATTCAACCAAATTGAATATTTTCATAAGCTTGAACGTATGACTTATTAGAATTGTCATTCTTCTATTAATATAATATTTCCGTTTTTTGTTGATAAAACCTATACAATTTTATTTTTTGGTATTTTTAAAAAGTCTAATATTAATTGTGTGAATTCTTAAATTGTAGTAAATCATTTCTTTATCTCCAAATGTGGGACTTTAGGTTTGTTATATCCAAAAATCCTCCCTTCAAATTAAAGGACCACTTATTTGTGGCCTTCCTTACTACTTTTTTTTTTTTTTTTGCATCAATATGTATCCTACTACTTTCTTTCCCATCGATATTCATTAAGGATCTCCCAACATTTACACCAGAGTCCACCACAAGCTTGGTCCCTAAGCTTGTTCGAATTTGGGCGGTTGTGAGTTCCCTCTGCCACAAACGGAGCTACTTATTGAAACAGTCATTTTTTCATTAGTACAATATTGTCCGCTTTAAGTTGATTAATTCCTAACAATTTTTTTTTTGGCATCTCCCTAAAAGATCTCATATTAATGGAATTATGACGGTCCCAATAAGTCACACCATATGTGTGAAAGGGAACCCCCAACCATTAAGATTTTGGTGGCTTTAGTGAACGAGTTTGTGGTGGACTATGGTATAAATGTGGGTGACCTTTAAAAAATATCAATGCGAAAGAGAGTAGCAGGGGAGACTAAAGATATGTGGTCATTTTGTTTGAGGGAGGATTATTGAGTATTGTCAAACCCAAATAGGGAAGGACTTCCTTAAATATAAGAGTTCATACAACTCCATTGATATAAAGTTTTTAGGAAATAGATAAAAACAAATTCTGAGGACTTGATCAACCAAAAGTGGACAATATCATACTAATGGAATTTATGTGGACTCTTATAATGAATGAATTTCATCATTCTCTTTTTGATGTGGGACTTGAGTTTGCCAATGCCCAACAATCTTCTCCTCAAACACAAGGACAATATACTCGTTACCTTGACCACATGCCCGTGGTCTTTTCCTCAAACACAAGAACTATATACCCGTTAACAATCGATCTTAACCATATGCCCATGCCTTCTTCCCTTGATAGATCCAATTGAATCAATATTTATTGAGGGTATCTCTCAAATTTACACTAGAGTCCAGCACAAATTCGATCCCCAAACTTGCCCGAACTTGGGTGGTCGCCAGTTTCTCTTTCCCATGAGCGGTATCACATGTTGGGGGACTATCACACCTTCATTTGTATGATATTATCTGTTTTAAAACTTTCGTGATTTTTTTAGTATCTCCCGAAATACTTCATACCTATGGAGTTTATGCGGCTCTTATTACTAAAAACATTATCCTTTCTTTCTAAGACTATCAATTGTTACAACTAAAAGACAAAAAAATTGAAAAAAAAAATTGAAATTGTGAAATTTTTGTGATTTAGTTTGTGAGTAAGTTGGCAAGTGGTGCGGCCTAATCTTGCCCTTCCTCATCTCTCACCACCATAAATCTACACATGGCACTTCACTTATAATTTTAAATTATATTTAAATTTTATATAATTAAATAATTATTAAATAAAAAATATATCAAAAATTTCACAAAAAATATTTATAAATGAAATTTAACATTACTTATAATTCCACGCACTAGAAAGTTTCTCACTATCATGGTATTAGACATGCAATTTATAATTTATCTACTTTAGTTTGATTTTTCTTGTGTTGTATTCGT
Source organism: Plectranthus barbatus (assembly GCA_026898455.1). Lineage (NCBI taxonomy): Eukaryota > Viridiplantae > Streptophyta > Magnoliopsida > Lamiales > Lamiaceae > Plectranthus > Plectranthus barbatus. The sequence goes on along the minus strand of JAPKLW010001369.1, from coordinate 153,075 downwards.
ATTTTGTTAATTTATATTTTATTTTCCATAACTTTTCATAATTTTTATATCAAGTAATTAATTAAATTATAAATTCTTAATACATAATAATTTATTTATTATAATTTTGAATTTACAATATTACTTAATTCTTATATTATTTTGAAATAAAGAGAATTAATATTTTAGTTCAACCTGATGGGAAGGTAAATAATATTAAGTGGTAAGTTGTATAATATATGAAAGAGAAATTAATATTTTATTAAATAATCGGGTTGAAGTTGGTCATTGATGAGGATAATCTAATGTGCGACTTGAAATTGCTAATATTAACAAGATATTTTAACCACTTGCGCCCCGAATTGAGGACCAACTAGATTTAACTTTGTTTCTAATTTTGTCAATTAGATCCACAAATATGAGTTGGTCCAAATAGCCGAACTTATATAGAGTAGGGATGTCAATCATGTCAACCCATCGATTTTTTGGCCGGTCCTATCGAGTAGTGGGTTATTTGATTTCAAACCGAACTGAAGTTTTTTCGAGGTAAAAAAACTTGACCCTAACCCTAATTTATCAGTTTTTGAATTAGTTCGTCGGTTTGATGAATTTACGAAATTTTTTTATGAATTTTTTAAATATTTTTTCACTCCATTAAATTCTCACTTTAATAATCTTTTAAATAATAAAATTTGCACAAAATTCCTATTTTATCTTAAAAATTTTCAGAATACATCACAATATTTTTATATTCATGCATTTAATTGTTGAAAATAAATTATTTTATTATTTTATAATTATTTATATATTTTTGAAATTCATTATTAAATAATTTTCAAGGGTCAAATTATCTATTATTAATTATTTATATTGTGTAACTTAAAACCGAATTAAAAATTATGATATTAAATAATATAAGTAAATTTTGGTAATATAATTATAATTAAAAAATATTAATTTTTTTTGAGTTAATCGGACCATCTTGTCACGATCGTATTGGGCCTCTAGTTATTCCATAAAAAATGGATTAAATTATTTAAAATAATTTATTTTATAAAGCACATCATTATTCTGGTCACTTTTATTAATATATCTCAAATATGGCTAGAAGTAGATATTCTTACATGAGAATTTGTTAAAGGGACCTAAACGATTTAGGGGAGTTTTATCCATTAACCCAAGATTTAGGCGGGTTTTATCCATTAACCCAAGCCCAAACCCATATAATATACCCTATTTGGGATGGATGAACCCATTTGGGTAGGATAAAACCCGCCTAAACCGTTTAGGCCTGTCTAACACAAGTTTTTGCCTTTGTTAAAATATCTTAATCAAACAATGATTTTTAGATTGATAATGAAATCTTCCGAAAATATATATTTTAAGGGAAGGTCTTGGGTTAGGCAGGCCTAAATAATTTAGGCGGGTTTTAACCATTAACCCAAGCTTTAGGCGGGTTTTATCCATTAACCCAAGCCCAAACCCATATAATATACCCTATTTGGGATGGGTGAACCCATTTGGGTAGGATAAAACAAGCCTAAACCATTTAGGCCTGCCTAACGCAAGTTTTTGCCATATTTTAAATATTTTACTCTATATATAAACTTTGAAAATAATATAAAATCTAAAAAAGTAAATATGTTCGCACAATGATTTTTTGGAATACTTTTCTTTTTTTTTTTACAAAAAATTTATAATAGATCTCAATAGAATCCCTAAATATTTGAATTAATGGATCACAATCTAGTCACCTAATAACAAATTTTTATAATAATATTAGATTTTTTAAAAAAATTAATGTTTGGTCGCACCTGGCCGCAATCGGTCACCCCCGGTTATAGCCAAGTTAACCATTAGTTTTTATATATATTTTTAATTCTTTTAAGTCCCAACTGCACTCGGATCACACCCACACATACACACACAATCTGCACACACTCTAGATATAGGATTAATTATCAAAACTTATGAAGTCCTATATAGATTTATCGAGTAGTAATAGAAGATTGTTGTCTCACAAATTTGGGTCTGGAAGCCAGCGACTATGATATTTTTAAAGAGCATGGAAATTGGCGAGACACCCACTGCAAAAGATCTTAATGAAATGTTTGGAACTGACAAGTTGCCAACAATAGAGACAACTACAAATTTACGGAAGCCAACGAGAGGAAACTCGTAAGACCAAACAGACTAAGAGACGAAGAGATAAGCCAGTTGCAAGCTTTTAAATAGCCAACTTAAAGACAAAGGATTCTGCAAGTTTACATCAGACAAAAGGCCAAGTCTCTTAAGAATCTATTGATTTGGATTCCTAAGATTGAGAAATAGACATTCTGATACGAGGTAGAAAAGTCTGCATACTGCAGTACTCCATACAATATTGCAACGCATAAAGCAAGAAGTGTAATAACATCCCATTGGTCGGTTTTGAGTGTGTCTCAAACGACTATATCTCGATTCTCACAAGGCCCACGCCTATAAATGGAGGAGAAGGCAAACAGAGAGAAGGTTACCGATTTAATTGAAACTATTGATCCTTACGTTGTGGGAAGAACTCAACCATCAAACCCTTCCAACTAGTGGTTGTGCGATGTGTTCACACATCAAGCTAAAAAGAGTAAGTTCCAAGTGGACTAGGCGAGATCACATACAACAGGTGGACGGAAGAGCTGCCCGCGACTGCAACATATTGTGCTACATCGTCTTGTAACTGGTTCTAGTGTATTCCAACACGTGAGGTTGAAGAGTGGACGTAAGACATTTGGCTCCGAATCATTATAAATCCTTGTGTCTTCATTTTTCTTTGCTTTGCTTTGACATTTTATGTTGAAATCCAATAGCTTGCCAAGTTATTAGTATATATTCTATGAGATCTGCTAAGTAAAGATTTGACCGCTATTAACAATTTTGATAACAAGAATTAATCAGAAACAATCAGTTTTGAGCTCTGAACGAGCCCCGCCAACAAACTTTTTTAGTGACTTGAATTTATGACAATATCATTAGTTTTTCTTTGGGGAAAAAAATAATTTGTCCGATAGTTTTTTATAATTTTAAATGAGATAGTTTTTTATAATTTTAAATGATTTGAATATTTATTTAAATATTCAATTAATTTGTATTAAATTTAAGTAAAATACATATTTTTTTTTGGACAAAAATACATATTTTTTTGAGCAAAAATCTATTCTAACAATTTGGTTAAATGTAGTTTAGTAAATAACAACCCTTATGAAAAACTCCAAAAAATAGCAAAAACATTTTTCATCAATTTTTCTTCCATAAATACCCTTCAATTATTTCTCTTTTATTTATTTCAATTATAATTGTTTTTATTTCTAATATTTCCATATCTTTTATTTCTAATACACATTTCTAATTCTAAACATTATATTTTATCATTTATCTCTGTAACTACTGTTTTTAATTCTTGTATTTGTTTATTTAGTTGTGTCACTTGATTATCTGAATGTAATGTTTGTCTTTTTAGTGGTTCAGGCCATTTATTCTGGCTTATATTACTTGTACTAGCTCTTGATTGTTCTATAATATTTTTTGAGATTGGTGTATTATTTTGAATTCTTTGAGATGAACTTCGTTGAATGAATTTTTGTAGGCTATTATCTTTTTTATTACAGTACTTGTAGTACTTAATAGTTCGTCTGTATATATTCTATCTCTATGTTGAAAAATTATACTTAAATTACTATTGGTTAATGCATAAGATACTTTGTAACTTGCAGTAAATGGTATGTCTAAGGATTTCATTAAATCTTTTTGTCAAAATTACATCGGACTCCAATTGCATCACTAAAGGTTTGTGTTTGGAAAGGAATTCCATATTGTAATGCAACATTGAATTTAATGGTGTCAAAACCTAGATTGCCATCTATTTCTCCTATAATTTTTTCTTTTTCATTCATAATTCTATTGTCAACAATTTGTAATTGTACGGGTGAATCTATTCATGTGAAATAAGTAGATTTTAGTATTATTTGTATTATTCCAATATGTATGTATCCTAATTTCTTCTGCTCTCTTTTAGGTATTTTTTCTTTTATTTTTTTATTTATTATGTATGCTTGGAATTCATAATTTGCTTGATTCATGTATACTAATGATCATCCACTCATTAATCCATAGTAAACTATATTTTCTCGATTTAATATATTTGATATTCTTTTATTAAATGTTGGGATTTCTATACTTTCTTTGGAATTAAGTGTTAATTCTCCTTTTTTCCGTACTTTATTTATTATTTTTTTATTGAATATTATATCAGACAAATATTCTCCAATTGATTTTGTTTTTATTATTTTTTTTATATCTTCTTTATCTTCTTGCTCTTGCCTTGAGTTTTCTCCTTTTTCAAAGATATTCATAGTAATTGTTTAATGTTTTCTTTATATAAATTTATTCGTGGGATTTTAAATTTTTCACCTTGTATTTTAGTATTAATTCTTTACTTTTTATTTTATAATTAAAGTTTTCTAGAAAATCTATCTCTAATATTATTTCTTTTTGTTCTTGTTTAGATCTTCCATCAATTGGTATTTTTATTTTTACTGAAAGTATTTTACTAAAAATAATATTAACAGATGTATATTTAGTGTTTCGTACTAGAGTTCCTTCGAGAGTAATATATGTTACTTCTAGATATAAATCATAAATTCTTGTTGCTAAATCTTCACTTATAAAACTTGTACAAGATCCTGTGTCTATTAATGCAACAACTAATTTTTTATTTATACTTGTTAGTATATGATATTGATTATAATTATTATGATCTAATTTAACTTCTATGTTCTTCATATCATTTATTACTCTGTCGGGCCTGCTATATGCTGTCACAACGATATAGGTTGCCACTTTGACATTTCATGCTTGATATGTTGAACTTTGTAAAAGAGTTTTGTGATTTCATACCTGAAATGTTTCTTCTTCAAGATCTCAATATCAATTTGGCAAAATAGCTTCTTCGCTGTAGCCTTCTTCCGATCCGCCAGAGATCATATGTAGAGAAAGAAACTTATCATATATGAAAGATATATTACAAGATAGAGTGTGTCCTCTCCTAATGAGAGCCACATTATTTATAGGCGACGAAAGATCTGCCTTTTACATAATTACCCTTGGAGGGGTACCACTAGGGTACCACTACACAGTAGAATCTAATAATTTACATAGTAGTTACAAAAGGAAAGAAACAAAATGACAAAAATGGTGATGTCTTTTCATATCTTTTTTTCTTCTATTGTCTCAAAGTCTGCATCGCCGTCGGTGCTTGGTGTACAAATGCTATAGGCATGATCTCCAGGAAATTCTTCCACTAGTCTGGTACAAATTTCTTGATTTATTTCTGGGGTGTATTCAAAATCAATAGCTTGTAGATCTCTTAAGAATTTCTCTATATATTTTTGACTTTGACTGTCAACTTCTTTTCTCGTGCTTGCATGCTCCATATAATTACTGATTTTGAGATATAATTTGTTCGTACCTGATAAGCTCGTTATTTCACTCACTTATCTATATTATTTTTATACTATTTTATGTAGTTTTATTGAGTTTATATATATATTCTATGCATGATGTCAATATTAGGTGGTATTAGGTGTGTTTTGAGGTTTATGCAGGTTTTTAGGCCTAAACTCACGAGAAAACCGTTCCGAAAGCAGTGACGTGTAAGAGTAGCAGTGAAGAGTTTTTCCACAAGATGAATTCGGGCTATTGGCGCACGGCAATGGATAGATCTTTGAATTAGCTTTCCAACGCAACTGGAATCGGGTCAATCGGAGTTCGGATGAGGAAGTTATGGCCAAAACCGTGAGACCGCGCAGACGGGGCTGACCTCAGTTTTCCACGTCGATCGACGCTGTTCAGAAGCGGTCGACGAGGCAAGAAATTGAGACTCGATCGATGTGAATCAGAAGCGGTTGACGCGAGGTCTTCTGCTGGAGCGAAAATCTGATAAAAATCGGATTTATTCATATCTTTAGCCCTAGATTTGATAGGATACACCTCCACCTCTATAAATAACCTTGTAAATTCGATTTTTAAGCATTCCCACTCATGTTTTATTCTAGATTTCAGATTTTGAGAGATTAAAAGAGTTTTAGAGTTTATGTTTGAAGACAGAGTTTTGTGGGAAGACATTCCAACCCAAGTTTTTATGCAAATCAGGTTGTATTTTTCTATGATGAATATTACCGTGAATATGTATAACTAATCTCTTCCTCAGATTCTAGGGTTTCGAATTATCAATGTATACATGTTTGATTAATTAAATTATTTTCCCTTTCCCTTCGTAGTTTGTGAAATCTGTGCTTATTCATAATCTTGATTTGTTGGCCACATCTTAGGATTATCTAGTTGATTACTTGAGACGTAACTGTGATAGTTTTCAATCGAAAGAGATTTTCAGAAATATAATCTGATTTCTTGTCGTAACTGAAGGAGATTGATTGTAGGGATAAATCTGTAGATCTTTGGAGTTAGTTAATTTATCTTGAGACCGAGCGGAGATAGGTAATTAATTAATCTACTTTATGAATTGTCAAACAAAGAAGTTCATAATATTTTTCTGATGTTTCACTACGAAGAGGAATTAAAATTGGGAATTAATTGATTCATTCATACATGTCATACTTGATAGGTAGATATCCCTGGAATCTGTGCTTCTCTTATTTGACTTCAAAAGCTTTTCAATTTCCTGTTTAATTTTCAAGTATTAAAATTTCCTAAACAACCAAAACTTTTTATCTGATTTTCCTAACCAGTATTTTCAAGAACGCCTGACTTAGTACTTAAGGATTTTTCGTTGTTTCATTCCCCTGGATCGATAACCTTAGGGTTTACAAATTTATTTGCCACTATTTCTATAATTAATCTGTAGAAATTACAGTGATCAAATTGGCGCCGTTGCCGGGGAGTGAACATAATTAATCTTACTATTAAGTCTATGATTGAAATACTGATTTAGGCTGTAATTTTCGTATTTTCTTTTAATTTCTCGTATTTTCGTAATTCTCGTCGATCGACCTCGTCGATCGACGCTTTGTTTTTTTTTCAGAATTTCTGTTTTTAATTTTAGTTCGTTTCGTTTTATTTTCAGTTTTACCTCACTACCTCTTTTGCTGTACAGGTAGTGCATGAGTACAAGAGCTAGAGGAAAGGACCCGCTTTATTACTACCCGGATATTGAAGCAACTTGCAGAAAGATCCGAAGGAATAAGCGTGCTCAGGAAAGCTCAAGTAATCTCACAATGGAAGACAACGCACCACCGCCTCCACCAGTGCTAACTGCAGAGGAGCAGGCTGTGCTTCTCCAAGAAGTCCAAGCTATGAGGGCGCAAATCCAGCAATACCATTTGGAAAGAGACCTCGAGAGGAATAATCCGAATGGAAGGGATCTTCGACATAACCCACTGTTTGAGGACAAGCCCGACGATGAAGAGGACGACAATCAAGACCCTCCAGAGGAGTCCGACGATGAGGAAGAAGAGGAAGCCATGCAGAACCGGTACAAACCTCGATTCAGGGAGACAGACTTCAGGATTGGCATCAATGCCAACAATTTTGAGCTGAAGACCGGATTGGTGCAGATGGTCCAGCAAAATCAATTCGGAGGAAGACCTACTGAGGATCCTTATGCCCATCTAGATAAGTTCTTGATGCTCTGCAACACTGTCAAAATCGGGGGAGTCAGCAAGAGTGCCATCCGAATGCGTCTGTTCGCATTCTCTCTGAGGGATAAGGCACAATCATGGTTCACTGCACTGGACAAGGAGAGCATAAGCACATGGACTGAATTGAGGAATGAATTCCTGGAAAACTTTTTCCCTCCGAATGTCATCAGGCAGAGAAGGAAAGAAATCATCAGATTCGCTCAAAGGCCTGATGAGAGCTTCAGTGAGACGTGGGAGCAATTCAAAGAGTTGTTAAGATCTTGTCCCGGACATGGTTTTCCGCCAGGAGAACAAGCCGAAGCATTCTATGAAGGGCTCAATGATAAGACAGCCAAATTGGTGGACGCCACACTAGGAGACACGATCATGACGAAGAGCGGAAAGAAAGCCATGGAGTTCTTCCAAAAGATGGCCAACAACACTCAACGGTGGTCCTCAAGCCGAACTCGGCCTGTGATGGCGGTCGAGAAGGAGAAAGTGGTGGAGAAAGTTGCCGAACAACCTGATTTGGCAGCCGAGCTGAAAAAGATCAGAGAAGATTTCGTTGCACTGAAGCAGGAGAAAATAGTTGCTGCAGTAGAGCCAGTACAAGCTCCATCTGAGGGGGAATGTTCCGCTGTGAATTTCATTCAAAGGGGCGGTTATCAAGACAACTACCGTGGAGGATATCAGCAGCACAACCAGCCCTACACTTTCAATCACGCGAGGAACCATCCTGGATTTTCCTACGCAAACCCCCAAGCAGCTGAGCAACCACCACCTGGGTTTGCTGTGCAAGATGGAGAAGTGGTGGAGAAGAAGAAGCCAAATCTCGAGGAGATTTTGGCCAAGTTCATGGAAGGCTCTACTGATACTGTAGCCAAGTTGAAGCAAGAGATAGCTGGAGTAAAGACAAAGGTGGACCAAGTCGAGAAACACGTACAGATCATACAGACTCAGGTCGGTCAAATCGCCAAAGCTCTCGAAGCCCAGCACAAACCCGGGCAATTTCCTAGCAATACTCAAGCTAACCCCAAAGTTCAGAGTCAGATAAACCAAGTGAATGCTATCACTCTAAGAGGGGGAAAATCGTATGAAGGGCCTGAACAATCAGAAAAAGGTGCCCGAGATGAAGAAGAAGCCGAAGAAAAGGCAGAAATCGCCCAAGGCGAAGCTCCGTCGACCGACGGAGCATCATCGTCGATCGACGGAGCCCCAAAAGATGCGTCGAACGAGGCTGAAGCTCGTCGATTGATGCCAGACGAGCCACCAATGTATAAGCCTCCCCTGTCGTATCCACAGCGGTTTGCCAAAGCGAAGATGAACGAGAAGTTTGCACGCTTTCTTGAGAACATGAAGAAAGTAAACATTAACATTCCGCTAATTGAGGCACTACGAGAGATACCGGGGTATATGAAATTTTTAAAGGATATGGTCTCTTAGAAAAGACCCTTCGTAGAGCACGAGAGGGTCAACTTGTTCGAGGAATACAGCGCGATTATCCAAAAGAAGATGCCGCTGAAGAGAGAAGACCCGGGATCCTTCACGATCCCCTGTGTCATTGGAGGAGAGACCTTCGGGAAGGTCCTTTGCGATTCCGGCGCATCCATCAACTTAATGCTGCTGTCAATCTTCAAGCGGTTGAAGATCGGAAGCATCAAGCCCACTACCATATCATTGCAGATGGCTGACAGATCAGTTACTTATCCGAAAGGCATCGTGGAAGACGTGTTGGTGAAGGTAAAAGATTTTATTATCCCAGCCGACTTTGTGGTGCTTGATATGGAGGAGGATCGAAACATTCCTCTTATCCTTGGAAGACCATTCTTGAAGACCGGAGGGGCATTGATTGACATTCGAGATGACAAGCTGACATTCCGAGTCAATGACGAGTCGGTCACCTTCCCCATCTACAAAGAAGTGCAGAAGCGCAATAAAGGGAGCTATCAGGAAGAATGCCACATGATCAATCGATTAAATCCGGTGATTTCCTCTCCTTTTTCTTCTATTGCAACTGATTCGGATTTTCCGGAGAACTGCTTACTGCACTCTTTGCTTTTGTCTTCAGATTTGGATAAGATGGACGATGAGCTTGTGGATCGGGCAATGAAGCTGGAGGTATCCGAGGGAATAACACATGAGAAAGAAAGCAAATGGAAGTGGTTGCCAAGCCGACGCAGCCAGAAAAAGAAAAGAAAGGGTGGAAAAACACCCACGTTGATCGACGGAGGAGCCTCGTCGATCGACGCAGCCATTGGATCCTCGTCGATCGACGCTACAGTCACGTCGATCGACGCACGACGGAAGACAGAGATGCAGTTTTCATCGGCAGAAGCAGCGCGACGTAGAAAAGGGATTGCGGCAGTTTCACCCATGTCAACCGACGCAAATCGGGGAAAACTGCAATCTAACTCTGATCCGCTGGTTCTGAAACTCAAGATGTTTCCGGCACACCTCAGGTATGGGAAGTTGGACAAATTACTACGAGTTCTAAGGAAGTACAAGTCCGCCATTAGGGGGACATTGAAAGACACCAAGAAACGGGGGGTGCCAGTTATCAAGAACAAAGATGGAAAGGAGGTCGCGAAAGAACCTGCCTGGACCCGACCTCCCTGATGGTGATTGAAGACTCCGGGGGATAAAAAAGTTGATGTCTGAGATCAACTACCAGGTATCGCTCCCTCTTTTGTCTGATTTTCAAACTTATTCCACTCTTCGAGTTGGAAATAAGTTTGGGGGGATGTGGACAAGAGATGGAACGTATTATCTTTTATTTATTATGCTTTCCGTTTTTAAATTTTTACCTTGAATTTTAATTTTTCGTATTTTTATGCTATTTTGTGGGAAAATTTTTGAGTTTTGAGATAACCTGAATGAGATTGTGAGATTAGAATTGATTGAGGGTTGAGTATTGAATTGATTGAGATTGTGGTTAGATGCCTATGAATGTAGAATACCGCATGATATGACTGATTTGACACTTATACTTGCATGCTGATTGAGCTGATTTGAAATTGACTGTGGAAGAAAATTTTTGAATCCTTGTGTGAGAAATTTGAGCATTTATTTCGTTTGATGTGAGATTCACATGTGTGTTTTGATTTCTCTAGAACTTGCCTATTTTCTGTGTTGAGACTGCATATTGTGCACAAGTTGAGAAAATGATCTTAGGCCATCTTTGATAACCCAATATCCTAAACACTGTCCCTTCACAATAAAATTTTCCCTAGTTAGCCACTTTGAGCATGTACAATTTTTCTTTCCTTGTCTATGAGATAAAGAAAAGTATTGTCTCACTCATGTCTTGAGTTGTGGTATGTATGGGATTGATTAGTGATTTGGAAAAGAAATTTATAAATTAGTGGTGAAAAGATGTATGAAAAAGAAGCTCAAAGAAATAATTAGAATTCTCATAAGCTCTATGAAAAGAAAAGAATACAAAATTATCGAAAAGAGCATAAGAGATTCAAAATGAGCTAAAAAAAAAAAGGTTGTGTATTTGTTGATATATTTGAGGAGATGAGGTGAATGATGAATAGATGGTGGTTGGAGATGTTGAGAGTCATGAACTCAATTGATTTAGTCACTTGGCCATATTTCCCTACCTTATCAGAAAAAGCCTACGTTACAACCTTAAAAGTCCTTTTTGATTCTAGACTTGTGTGCACATTCTAGCAGTGGAGATATTAGAAAATTTGCAAGCCTATGGTAGAAATTTCTTCATACATGTTTTTGAGTGCTTTCATCTTTACCTTAAACACTTGAGAGTTGAGCGATACACTTCCTGTGAGTTCTTCCACGGTTGATGAATTTTCTGTCTCTTTACAAATTGCTTGTGGGTAGTGGATTCTTGGTTCTTGACTGTGATGAATCTTGTGAGGCATTGCACTTTAACCACTTGATCTTTTGATTTCTTTCTTGCCTATTGATTGAGGACAATCAAACGTTCAAGTTTGGGGGGTTTGATAAGCTCGTTATTGCACTCACTTATCTATATTATTTTTATACTATTTTATGTAGTTTTATTGAGTTTATATATATATTCTATGCATGATGTCAATATTAGGTGGTATTAGGTGTGTTTTGAGGTTTATGCAGGTTTTTAGGCCTAAACTCACGAGAAAACCATTCCGAAAGCAGTGACGTGTAAGAGTATCAGTGAAGAGTTTTTCCACAAGAGTAATTCGGGCTATTGGCGTACGGCAATGGATAGAGCTTTGAATTAGCTTTCCAACGCAACTGGAATCGGATCAATCGGAGTTCGGATGAGGAAGTTATGGCCAAAACCGTGAGACCGCACAGACGGGGCTGACCTCAGTTTTCCACGTCGATCGACGCTGTTCAGAAGCGGTCGACGAGGCAAGAAATTGAGACTCGATCGACGTGAATCAGAAGCGGTCGACGCGAGGTCTTCTGCTGGAGCGAAAATCTGATAAAAATCGGATTTATTCATATCTTTAGCCCTAGATTTGATAGGATACACCTCCACCTCTATAAATAACCTTGTAAATTCGATTTTTAAGCATTCCCACTCATGTTTTATTCTAGATTTCAGATTTTGAGAGATTAAAAGAGTTTTAGAGTTTATGTTTGAAGACAGAGTTTTGTGGGAAGACATTCCAACCCAAGTTTTTATGCAAATCAGGTTGTATTTTTCTATGATGAATATTACCGTGAATATGTGTAACTAATCTCTTCCTCAGATTCTAGGGTTTCGAATTATCAATGTATACATGTTTGATTAATTGAATTATTTTTCCTTTCCCTTCGCAGTTTGTGAAATCTGTGCTTATTCATAATCTTGATTTGTTAGCCACATCTTAGGATTATCTAGTTGATTACTTGAGACGTAACTGTGATAGTTTTCAATCGAAAGAGATTTTCACAATATAATCTGATTTCTTGTCGTAACTGAAGGAGATTGATTGTAGGGATAAATCTGTAGATCTTTGGAGTTAGTTAATTTATCTTGAGACCGAGCGGAGATAGGTAATTAATTAATCTACTTTATGAATTGTCAACAAAGAAGTTCATAATATTTTTCTGATGTTTCACTACGAAGAGGAATTAAAATTGGGAATTAATCGATTCTTTCATACATGTCATACTTGATAGGTAGATATCCCTGGAATCTGTGCTTCTCTTATTTGACTTCAAAAGCTTTTCAATTTCCTGTTTAATTTTCAAGTATTAAAATTTCCTAAACAACCAAAACTTTTTATCTGATTTTCCTAACCAGTATTTTCAAGAACGCTTGACTTAGTACTTAAGGATTTTTCGTTGTTTCATTCCCCTGGATCGATAACCTTAGGGTTTACAAATTTATTTGCCACTATTTCTATAATTAATCTGTAGAAATTACAGTGATCAGTACCCTGATCTTAATTCCCCGTAGTAGTATCAGAACATAATTATTCAAGAATTGTTGTATGATATCTTCGTGATTTGTTTCTCCAATAGTTGGGTAGTTCTGATTACTTACTCCTATCTGGCATAGTTGTATAGCTATTTGTCTGACTTGTCCTGCTTGTATTCCTTCTTCAAAGAATAGTGGGTATGTTGCAAATATCTTCAAGAATCCTTCTCTTTGCTTTATTACTCCTGAGTGATATTGCTGGATTGCATTCTTCATATAGTTTGGAAAGTATCGAAATATATCCATGTTTCTGAAGTATATTGTACTTATAAGTCCGCTTTGGAACATCATATATGTCTTAATTGGATCTGCTTCTGGTAAAACGATTGCCTTGGGCCCTTGAAATGTGCCTTCAATAGGGTATATGCTTGAGAGTTTGTCTGTCGTTGTATAGTTAATCAAGAAATTATATTCTTGATCAAAAATTACTTTGGTTAGTTTTGTTAGTTCTTCCCGTTCTTGTTCAGTAGGGATAAAATTTATTGTTAGTGGTTTGTTATTAGGGATTCGCCCTAAACTTGTCATTCTTGATTGAAGTGGTTGTCCTGGCATTGCTGCTTTTGCTGCATAAGTACTTCGGTACTCTGTTAGTGCATTTTTTGCTTCCTGTAGGCTAAGGTATTTTTTGTAGATGATGTCGTTTTGGTTGTTGATGAAGATTGCTGCCTTGCTCCAGTCATCATATATTCCTGTGTTTAAGCCATTAAAAATAACATAGTATGCTTTAGCTCTTTCTTCTTCATCAAATTTTTCTTTAGATCGAGATTCGTCAGTTGCGTGTTCTTCTGCCTTTGACTTATCATTAATTGTTGTTGCTGAGAAATCTTCAGCTGGTTTGCTACTGGATGAATTAAGCATTAAATCTATTGCATGTGCTTCTTTATCTGCTAGGCTTGCTTCTTTTTGTAACTGTTGTGCTTGCAGACGAAGTTGTTTTGCCTTTTCTAATAATCTTCATCTTTCTGTTTTCAGGATGGATCGTACTCCTTCCATTCTTTTGTTAATGTATCTGCTAGATTCTTTTCTTTGCCTGAAATGTATAAAGATAAGAAATCGTATTGTTGAGCTTCAAGGCTCCATCTAAGCAATCGTCCTTTATTATACGATTCTTTTATCTTATATTTTGTAAAGTCTTTTGTATAAGAACTGTCCGTTTGATATATAAATTTTATTGGTTGTAAGTCCAATTTGAATTTTCGTAATGCTTTTATAAATGCAAGTGTTTCTTTTTCATGGACCGTATAATTTTTCTCACCTGGTTTAAATATTCCTGATGCCCATTTCGTTAATAATATATTCTGAAATTGTTTTAAAAATATTTTTACTTCAGATGGTTTATTGTTTGCGATAAATATTTTAAAATCATTATAAACACCTAGGATTGCTTGAATGACTGCTCCCCAAGTATCTTGACTTGCGTCAGTATTTAAAATGAGTAAATCGTTTGGTTTTGGTAGATATAATTTTGGAAGATTTTTGCATAACTCTTGTAAAGCTTTTACAGCTTGTGTTGCACTAATTGTCCATTTCCATGGAATCTTTTCTGATATCATTTCTTGTAGTAATGCTCGTTCTTTTGAAAGTTGTTTTATAAAACAGTTTTCACCAATGTAGGTTAAACACCCAAGAAATCGTTGTATTTGATTTCTATTTTCTAATTTATGTGGAAATTTATTAATTTTTTCTAATAAATGTTTTTGTGGTTCTATGTATCCCCCTTTAAAATCTTCATTCTTAGGAATTCTACTTCTTCTAATGCTATTTTTGTTTTTTCTTTACTTAGAATTACTACTTTTTTCTTTTAGTTGTAATAGAATCTTTGCAACTTGATTTAAATGATGTTTTCTTGTTCCTAAAGTAAAAATTATAATATCGTCTATATATGCCAGACTTATAGATTCAAACCCTTTAAGATTATTATCCATAAATCGTTGATAGATACTAGGTTCTTGTTTTAATCCAAATGACATAACTGTAAATTGATTGATTTTGTGGTGGACAACTAAATGTTGTTAAAGGTATAGTATCCTTATGCAATCGTAACTGCCAATATACTGATTTTGCATCAAGGGTTGTGAACCATTCTGCCTTTTTAATTTTATTAAAAATATAATCTTGCCTAGGTAATTTGTATGCATCTCCTCTAGTGGCTCTATTCATTTCTTTATAATTTATAACCATTCTTCTTTTTCCCCATTTTATTTCATTATGATTTTCAACATAGAATGCTGGTGCACTATGTGGACTTATGTTTGGTTCTATAATTCTCTTTTCTAATAATTTTTCTGTTTCTTCTTTAAATTATGCGACATCTCTTTCTGTATATGGAATTCTATTTGGTACATTTACTTCTTTATTAGGATCTATTAATTCTATCCTAACTTCCATTGTATTTGTATTTTTAATAGGGTCTAAAGGATCTTGGCTGCTTATTTCGTCGAGGATTCTCAAGACTTTTATTTCGATTTCTTCGTGAATGTACATAATTAATTGATTTTTAAGTTCATGGATAATCTTTCCTTGTAAAAAGGAAAGTGTAGTATATATCTTTGTTGTAACTAAATGTCTACATTGGTTTTCCATTGCTGGACAACGTAATTTTACTCTATCAATTTCTTGAATAAAAGGGTAATATTTTTTTAGAAAATTGTTTCTTAGCATTAATGGTACTCCTGTATCTTCTTTGTATAAGTGTCTAGAGGGAATTTTCTTCCTTCAATTAGTATTACAAGATCTTTTGCTCTATCATTTATTTGGATAATTTTATTATTAACAATTCTTACTTGTATTGGTTTTTCTAGTGTTGACCAATATTTTGCTAGTAACATTCTTTCTTGTGCAAAGCATATAGTTGCTCCAGTATCTATATAAGCAAAAGTATATTTATTAAATAGTTTTACTTTTATAAATGTATTATTCTTGTTCATCACTACTTTCTGTATAGCTGGAACTTTCAGATTCAGATTCTATGCTATATGTATCGAAATTCATTTCTTCGCCTTCTTCGTATATGTCTTCTATAGGTTCGAACCCTAAAGAGTATATAAGTTTTATTTTATTTTCTTTATACAAGTTTTTCTTTGGACATTCATTAGCATAATGGCCAAATTCTTGACATTTCCAGCATCTACATGTCTTTTTTTCTTTCGAATCTTTCTTATTTCCTGTGTTTTTATTATCATATTTTCTATACATCTTCTGATATTTTTGTTTCCATGGTTTTTTAAATGTTCTATATTTTTTATATCGAGGGAAATATTGTTTTTTATATCTTCTCTTTTTTTCTGGTTTACATCCATAGTGATGTGGAATTGTTTCAAGTTGTTTACAACATCGTATATTTATTTTTTCTAAATATTTTTCTTCGGTTTTTCTCATACACAATTCATCTCTATATTCTAATGCATATTTTTCTATTAATCCTAATGTTTCTTTTGTTTTAGTTTTTGTTGGGTTTGTTAATTGTATATTTATATATTTTAACATTGTTATTGGTAGTTCACTTTTTACTATATCTAATAGGCCAGTTCTATCTGATGTTTATAATAATTTTCTTTTATTTGGCAAAAGAAATTTTCTATAAAACATGGGTCACAGAGAGCCATATTACTTAGTATTTTTATAATATGTGATTTTTCAAATTCTCGTGCTGTTTCTGTTTCATCCCCAAAAAATTCTGCAAATATTTCTTTGGTTAATTGTTTTAGAAGGTCAAATTTAGCTTCTTTTGATGTATCTTGTTTAGCATAGTTAATATAATTACATGGCGTTGTATGTAACCAGTCTGATAATTGTCCTGTAGCTTGATCACTAATTTTTATAATGATTTTTTTATAGTATAGTGACAAGTTAAAATTATCGTTCCCACAGAGATTGTAAAAGCGAACACCTCATATACTGAACCATTTATTTTCGGTTTGTTGTCTAAGTAAATAGAAATTCGAAAAGGTTTTGAAATTTAAAACTAATTTTGCAATAAAATTAAATTAAAGCAGAGAATTAAAATCGGGTTTTAAAACACTAGAGAAAAAATCAGATTCCAGGGCAAGTTCATGTCAAGGATAGCATGCAAGGAAATTTCATCGATCAATTTTAAAATAAAGATTTGGTGGAACATCAGAAAAATATCACAAATTCCCGGGTTTGGCAATTCATAAAGTAGATTATCAATTTCCTATATCCTTTCGGTCTCTAGAAAAATTGACAACTCCCAAAGAACATCAGATTTATTCCTATGGATTAAATTCCTCTTTTCAGACATAATAAAAATCCATATTATCAATTCTTGTGCTTTTTTCTTAATCTGATTAATTAATTTGAGACTGAAACGTGAAAATTGATTAATGGATTTAAGAATTAATCAGATTAAGAAAAAGCACAAGAATTGATAAACCAATTAAAAATATTGATCGATTTAATCACCTAAACATGCATCCAAGACAATCACATAAACCCTAGAATCTGAATAAGGATTTACCTATACATATTCATGTTAAACAGAAATATGGAAAGATAAAACCTGTAACACAACTTCATAGAGAAAACAAGCCTTGTAATTGCATCAAATCTTCAAAGGTTCGATCACAATCCTCACCAAAATTCGAAAGCAATTCAAGGGCAAGAAAAACTCTAGGGTTCTAGTCTCAAAAGTGGCATGATAATTAAAATTCGCCTAATAAAAACAATATATACTAAGTTTAATTGTCCAAGCATGGAAATAACTTAAAAGCATTAAATTCCTTCAGAACGACCCGAATTTCGATCGACACAATTCCTGTCGACCGAAATGGGCTCTTCGAAATCGGACGCTCGAAGCTCTGTCGACTGGTTGCCTCAGACATCCTGTTGATCGACACAATTTCTGTCGATCGACAGGATTTCTTCCTCTGTCGATCAGCTTGATTTTCAACGTGCTCTCCCTTTGCAACATACCTCTGTTTCGATCGACAGATAGTGTGTCGATCAAAACAGAGGCTTCGGCCAAAATCTCCAGATTCCTGACTTAGCCAGTTTTCACTCCAAAAACACTACGATGCTCATAATTCAAAGTAAACACACTACAATCTAATAAAAACACCCTAAAAATCCATAGATAAGTGAACGAAATAGTGCACTTATCATAGCTTTATACATTATATATGTTAAAAAATCTTCTAGTGGTAATTTGTTAATTGTATCATCATCAGTTTGGACTATCATTTGGAATTGATTTATCCATAACATAATTAAACTTGATGCATTTGATGCACAATCTATGTTTAATACTCCACTACTTATACTTCTTTCTTTCTGAATATATGATGGTGGAATATTCTTTTTGTATTTTCCTGTTGTATATGTATAATCATTTTTATACATATCAACAAAGCTTTTTTTCGTTTATTTGGTCATGTTTCATTGCTTGTAGAAGCATCTTCTTTTTTACGTTTGTCATCTTCTTCTCCTTCTTCTTCTTCTTCTTCTTCTTCTTCTTCTTCTTCTTCTTCTTCT
>JAPKLW010001369.1:115487-134513 GCA_026898455.1 Plectranthus barbatus | reverse complement strand
CTTCTTCTTCTTCTTCTTCTTCTTCTTCTTCTTCTTCTTCTTCTTCTTCTTCTTCTTCCATATTTAATGTTGGATTTTCATCATCACTATCTATTCCATATATGATACCTTGAGCATCTTCTTCATCAATTCTCGCAACCTTTAAATCTTGTATTTGTATTTTGTCTATTAATTTTGCTAATTTTTCTATTTCGTTTATCTTCGAATTAGTGGTATCCATTTATTTGTTAAATTTATAGGTTCATTTTTTATTAATTTTCTAGTTGTCCCTTTTGTTACTAATTCTTGTATTAATTCTAATGCCTCTTTACATTCAAGATATTTTTCTTTTCCTGTTAATATTTCTTCATTATCTAATTCTCCTTGTTGTTTTAGAAAATTTATTAAATCTTGGTATTTATATTTTCGTATTTTTATTTTCTTTATTCGATTTATTGAATCTAATAATTCTTTTTGATTTTCTTTAATTATTTCTATTAATGTTAATATTAAATTAGATACTTTTGAATTCCCTTCTGTCATGCAGTTATTAAAATTCTGAGTTGTTTTTCTAATAAAATTTCTAATCGAAATACTTCGTATATTTCATTTTCTATTTTATGTAATTTTATTAATTCTTTTATTAATTTTATATTATTTTGAATTTTCAAAATTTCTTTTCTTAGTAATGTCATTCCAAATAAAATGTATGATATAGCTCTAATACCAAAATTGTTATGCGGAATTTTGATTAATCGTGTAGACGAAATTTCAATTTGTGTAAATGAAATTAACTTAAGATAAATAGAAAAGAAATACATAGGAGGGTATAATTGGAATTTCAACTCCATTCAAACCTTGGTCAAAGCACTTTTGCTATATTCTGAATGTTTTTATAAGAGTTGCTATAGGTTGAACTATAATTAATATTTTTGCTAGTTTAAATTATTAAGTGTATTTTTTAATATAATTGAACTTTTGCTTTCCCATCTATATCTATATAATATATGAAATGAAAATAGTGTTTTCATAACTGTTCCCGCCTAATTATTTCCTATTTAATAAATTATTGTATTTTATTTTCTTAATTGTTTATTTATTTTGTTTGTTAAAATTTAGTAACAGTTATATATGTGGTTCTTTTTTTTAGCAAAACATATTTTGAATCAATTGAAACACATGTAATATATTCTCTATCAATTTTATTTGCTAAATTTTAGTAACTGTACATCCATTTTTTAAGTGTATCATTTTTTGAATCTATTAAAACAATATAATCTTATATTTATAAATAAGAAAACCTATTTAAATCATGTAGTGGGAATAAAGTTTATATTTTATATTTTGATGCTAGGTTTGTTTCCTAACTTTTACTAATAGTTATTAGCATGGGTCTGTTATTTTAACAATTATATTTTCAAAAGTCAATATAATAGAAAATGAGAAATATTGGATATTTTTTAATTAAAATTATTTTTATATGTTTTGTTTTAAAAATTGTTTAATATCAAATTATAAATTAAAATATAATTCATTATATTTTAAATCAAATTACAATTTACAAACATTATACTACCTCCGTCCCAGTAGAATTGTTACACTTCTTTTCGACACGAGAATTAAGGAATTTGAGTATAAGTGGAATCAATATTTTATTATTGAGTGTGAAAAAGTTTTCATTTTTAAAAATATGACAATTCAGTTGGAACGTCCGATTTGATAAGTGTAACAATACGGACGGGACGAAGAGAGTATTATTTTTTACAAAAATCAACTATTGTGAGGAATGAAGGAATAAAAATATAGATGCCCTCTTTGTATTACGATAGTATGACACAAAGAATAATTTTAGTATTTTAATAGACTTAGTGTTCTCTTAAAAATTTTAAAAATATAGAAATTTTATCAATTCAAGACCCTAAAGGACCCGAAAGATTAATTCCCAACTCAAGATCCGAAAGATCTAAAAAAAATTCCAATTCGAGACCCGAAAGATCGTACAATTCTCACGTTCTGGATTGACAAATTATCTTTCAGATTCTGAATCTATAATTAAACTATCTTTTGGGTCCTGAATCGACAATTCTAAAAGAAATACAGTATTTTTTATTGATATTTTATTTAATAATTTCGTGCAATGCACGGGTGAAATACTAGTCTATATATATACTAAAGGAGAGAAGTAGTTACTTAAAAAAAGGCGGGAATTTTTTTTACAATTTATCATTTAAATATATTGTTATTTAATTAATTATTGCTTAATTAATACTAATCTATAAATGTATTAAATAGAGTAATTTAAAACAATTTTCTCGCTAAAAAATTTATATTAATTCTTATTTTATTTATTTTATTATAATATAAATATACATTAAAAAATTAAAATATAATAAAATTATATTTATCACTTTTTCTATAAAGTATTATCTCAAATTTATTATATTTACTACTTTTTAAATAATACAAATATAATATCTTTTATGGTTTAATATTTAAATCAAATGTCATAGATTATGTATTTGACATACTTTATTTTTATTTTTATTATATACATATATAGTTTCATGTATAATATAAATTATTAAATGTAATATTGATAAATAAATATTAAATATATTTAAAAAGAATTGCTAAATTTTTAAGACATATAACTTCTTTAGTTATATCTTAAAATTATAAAATAAGACATTATATATTTGTTATGCGCATAAGACATGTGTAAATATAGATCTTTATCGATATCATTATAATACCTTAAAGGAGATTAGTGGCTTATTAAGTGTTCTATCAAAAATATAAATTAATTTTGATTTTTATTATTTATTCTATTATGACATTGAAATATAATTAACAATATAATAAAATTATATTTCTCACTTTTTCATTAAAATATCACATTTCACAAATTAATTATATTTACTATTTTATAATAATATAAATATAATGTATTTTATGTGATAATATTTAAATAAAATCTCTTATACTTTGGGTTGGATTTACTTCTTTTTATATTTATTAATTTATATATATAGTTTGACATATAATATAGAAAATAGTTTATATTATAATATATTAAATATAATATTTATGAATAAAAATCACATATATATATAAAATTTTCTAGAAAATACTAAGATATATAATTTTGTTAATTATATCTTAATATTATCAAATAAGATATTATATATTTAATTCGCGCATCGCACGGGTGTAAATCTAGTATATATTAAAAGAGAGTAGTCTAAAATAACTACTCCCGCCAAAAGTTATTCTATATTATTTAATAATTACTTTTTATTATATCACATATATATATATATATATAAACTAAACATCAATAAAATATAGCAAAATTATATTTTTCAATTTTTTATAAAAAAATATCATCTCACCAATTTATTATATTATTATTTTATAACTAATGCATGTATAATATCTTTAAAGAATAATTTTAAATTAAATTTTATTGACTCCTTCTTTTTAATTTAATTTATTAATTTTCTATTATAACAAAGATATACAATAATACTAATAAAAATATAACAAAATTATATTTATAATTTTCTTCTTTAAAATGTTACATCTCTCCAATTTTATATTTAATAATATATTAAATATAATATTTATAAACATTGTTTCAAAAATTCAGATAATTAAAATAATTAAAATTTGAATAATTTTAATTTTTATTTATTGAAAAATATATATTATAAATTTCAGATATAAAACATTAGCTTACTGATTAACTATCGCCAAGAAAATGCATAGGCCCGCCTAAATCGCCTAGGTGCAAAATAGTAGGTACAACTTGAACGTCCGATTAGCGTCTAGTGATATTTACAACCATGTTTATGATTATAAATTAAATATATTTAAAAATAATTGCTAAAAATGATAAATATGTAATATTTATATTATATTTTAATATTATAAAATTAAATATTAAAAATTTGATTCGCGCATCACGCGGGTGCAAATCTAGTTGTTAAAAAGAAAACGAGTTCGGGCAGGGTGAATTCAGTAATTTCGTGATCAAAAGCTGATAACATATCCGGACTCCACATCCACCTCCAAATCGAATTAAGCAGATAGTTTGGATTCCGCACTCTTTTGGTAGAGCAACCAGCGTGCTCGCGAAGCAAAACCATAATTTCACACTCAAACTGAAACAGTCGAAATCCCCAAACACATAAAGTAAACTACTCTCCGTTAAAGTCTCATTTCGCCGTTCGCCGGAATATTAATTGTAGCTGATCGTAGTTCTGTTGGAACTTTGTGGTAAGTTAAATTTCGTCTTTTTTTCAATTTCAATCTTCTTTTTTTGTTGCTGTTGTAATTGCCACTTAGTCAGCAGACTAATTTTATTTTGTAGTGAATTTGATTTATATTTCTATTGTGGTATTTAATTTCACAAGTGGATAAGAAAATGCTAACGGAGTTTTATCGTTACTGTGCGTTTGATATTTACTTTAATGAGTTTAATTTTCAATTATTCGAGATTTCGACTTTAAGAGTTAGAAATTTGCTTTCTTTATGGAAAATGATGTTTTTATTTCAACTTTTTTTTTTAATTGTTGGCAGTCCTTGTATATGAGTGGCGTATGCTCCGTAATTAATGGAAACAGGGGTTGACATGGTGGGGAACGATTTGGGTAGAGATGAATTTGGGTCTCAAGATACTGCTGATCCTGTTGTTTACCAGCTCGTTCGGGTACACCTCTATGACTATGCGCCTTTGATAAAATACTCCCTCCGTCCCGCTAGAATAGGCCCACTTACCGAATTTGGCGTCCCAATTAAATTGGCCCCTTTCCAAAAATGGCAACTTTTACACACACAACAATAAAATATTCATTCCACTAACTCATTCTACACTCACAACTCTTAATTTCCGTGCCGAAAAGAAAAGGGCCAATTAAAATGGGACGGAGGTAGTATTTGATTTAAAACTGTCGTCTAAGATGTTATAATGGGAAATTTTAGGTTGATGGCAGTGGGAGATTAGTGCCAGCAACAGATGATGAAGTTATAGCCGTTGAAGACTTGCTTGAAGATGATAAATGTATAGTAAGGAGTACGGATGTTGGTCAGACTCTAGGATGCAGTATAAATTATGGGAGTGAACCATGTGGTTCAGAAACGGCAGAGTTCGAAGGCTCAGGTCCAATACCAAACTTTTATTTCTTTATCAATTAATTTCTCCTTCACTTGTCCCTGTGTTTTGAATGTGCATTTCAGTTGTGATTTCCATTGCAATACATCGTGTAATTTCCATTTCAATACATCGCGCATGACAATTTTGTTTGTTAGGTTAGTAGAGTTTCTCGTTTGTACATGCCTTGAGAGCAAACATAAATCTGAAAATTGCTGCACTTTGATCTGGGGTTTGGTTCTTAGGAGTGTACCTGCATTAGCAAACAGACACTAACTTAATTAGAGTATAATCTTTTATGAGCTAACTGTTGAGTCCTGGAACTGTTTTTTTGAACTAGTTCGACATTATCTTCCCAATCCAGAAGTCTTGGAGTTTTTATACCAGTGTCTTTGGAAACTTTGTATCCATAGTTGATCTTCATTTGGGCAGTGATGCAGCCTCTTAACCTACTAGGCATTTGAGTTATTGGTTGTGGTGATTCTAGAGTTGGCTTTCACTACGTGCGCTAGGTGTATCGTTCGTCCCCTTTGCAAGTGTAAGACCTGAATCTTTTTATAAAATCTTGCTGCACATTCTGCTTTAAATGATTTTGTGAGTGAGTTTGTAGGAAAACTCCTGCCTATTGTTTTCGGAGCAAGTAGAATCTCATGGAACTCTCTCTAGGATTTTACCCACCGTTTTACTTTATGCATGTCTATAAACAATAGCCCAATATACCTACAGGATCGAATTGAACCTGGAGTAGTAAGACAATTGCTCCAAATATCGAACAATTAAAGCAAGCAGCTTTCTAATACTCCCCATTGACTTGCAACTCAATAAGTATGTGTACTTTCTGCTTGTGCACGGTTTCGGGGAACATCAAATATCGGTTGTCTTTCACTACGTGCGCTAGGTGTATCATTTGCCCCCTTTGCAATTGTAAGACCTAAATCTTTTTATAATATCTTGCTACAACATAGAACTCGCAATAGGATTTCGCCCACCATTTTACTTTATGTAAGTCTCTAAACAGTACAGTAGCCGAATGTACCTACAGGATCGAATTGAACCTGAAGTAAGACAATTGCTCCAAATATCGAACAATTGAAGCAAGCAGCTTTCTAATTCTCCTCCCAATTGACTTGCAACTCAATAAGTATGTGTTTTCTGCTTGTGCATGGTTTCGGGCAAGACCAGTTTTTGCATTTCTTTAACTTACCATTGTACGGCTACTCATTTACTTATTTGTTTTTTTATACTTGTGTTCGATTCTTTTCCTTGTTCCTATGCAGGCCCACCACAGCTCGAGGTCCTAGATGTTGGTACAAAATTGTCATTTCACCCTGCAATGAATTGCATAGAAGTAGATGTTAAGCATGAGGTAATTAATCAAGTGTTTCGTAATACATCCAATTCTCATTTCAACTCAACTATGTTCATAGCTAGTCTGTATCAACGATATATTTTTGCTACTGTAATGGTAGGAAGGTCAATTTTGTCAAATTGTCACTTTAATAATTTTTCAGTGGAGTCACTACTACCCCAGTCCTCTAAATATTGCATACTACATTTATTGTTAAAATCTTATTCCCTTTATCAACATGTCCATGTTTGTTCAAGATTTTTGGCATAGATTTAGCGAATAAAATCTTATTCTCTTTACCAACATATCCATGTTTGTTCAAGATTTTTGGCATATAATTTAAGGGATTTGCCCTGCTATTCTTGCTGGCAATAACATGTATGTTAATTATTTCAAGCAGGATAAGAGTTCTAAGTTGGTTCGAAATTCAATTGATGTTTGTGTTTGCCAATCCGGGAGTCCAGATGGATGCTCTATGCATTTAGATGCATCTAACAAGGCTAAAACCTCCACCTCATCTGGTGGAGCTGATTTAAAACCTGATTTCTCACTGTTGAATGGGGAAATACACCTGGACAACCTGTCAGTTAAAGATCTCCAGGAGACTTTTCGGGCAACTTTTGGAAGAAAAACATCTGTGAAAGACAAACAATGGCTCAAAAGGAGGATCATTATGGGATTGACTAATTCCTGTGATTTCTCAACCACAACGCTTGTAATTATTGATAACAGAGTGATAAAGAAAGGAAAAGATGAAACCAGTCAAAGCATGGATAATTCTGCTTTGGTTGATTGTCTAGTTACATCTGCTATTGCTGATGGAAGTCCAACAACCACTTCACACGACGAACAAATTGAAGCCCACCCAACTGTTAATGCAGTGGCCATACAAAGTTCTATTATTCAACATAATTGTAGTAATGACACTGACACAGAACAAAGACCAGTAAAAAGAGTTCGAAAGCCCACAAAACGGTATATTGAAGAGTTTTCTGAAGAAGATTCCAGGGATTCTGGCGCCCAAATTATCTGCTCAGGTGAACACACTGCATGTGACCAGCCATCTGCAGAAGTTTGTGCGAGACCTATTCTTAATATTAGACTAGATCGGAGATATCTCACAAGGAAAGATTCTCTTGGAGGTTGTGGAGTTCAGGTTCCATATGTTTCCCGTATTCGCCGGAGCCGTCCAAGGGAGAATTTTATGACCCTCATGGTAAAGGTGTCATCTTACATTTGTTTATGATGTGAGCATAACTTTGACAATCTGAAATATAATTTCAATGACTTTGCTGCATCTATATGAACAATTTGCGTGGTTATCTGATGCCCATTCACTCTTTTTCTGTCTTTGTCAACTTGTAAGTGGTGAATTGAAGGAGTAAGTTACTCTCAGTAAACCCTGATGTAATGTGTTTGATTCAGTTCACTCAGTTAAGTTGCTCTGATGAATTAGGTGCATTGGAGCCTTTGTAGTTAGACTTGTGTAGTAGTTTTGCTGGATAAATTGTTTTTGTTGTTACTGTGTGCATTGAAGCATAAAATCTTACAAATACCTACTGGGATATATGTATAATAGCATGGAGAAATTTTACAATAGGATTCGGTGGTAATATGTTGGATTTTGTTTTGTATTGTTTCCTCTTTTCAATACCGTAATTTGTTCATTCCATCAGTGTGCTTCCAGGTACCTGTAATTTCGATTTCCAGTTAGTGCTTTTTTTTTTTAAAAAAATAAAATGTCTTGCATGCTTTACAACATCTCTATTATTATTTTAAGTTACCCTATAAAAATGTTGAATTCTGAGTCATTATTGATGGAACCTTGTTACGTGTGTAGCCTGTTGCTTATTCAGAGAGATGCACTGTGGAAACAGAAAGGAAAACAATTCAGTTGGAGAAAGAAATGAAGCTGAAAAGTAAGGAATCGAATTCAGATGAGGAGGTTGTTACTGTACCAACTGCAAATGGAGGAATGAGGAGGAAGCATCATCGGCCTTGGAAGCTAGGTGAAGTTGTTAAACTGGTTGAAGGGGTTGCAAAATATGGTGCTGGTAGATGGTCTGAGATCAAGCGCCTTGCTTTTGCTTCGTATTCTTACCGAACTTCAGTTGACCTAAAGGTATGTGGGGTTGGGTGGTCAATTCTCATACGCTGTATACAATTTTGTTGGATTGAATAAAAATGCAATCTGTGTGTGATACAGGACAAATGGAGGAATCTCCTGAGAGCTAGCATGGCTGAATCACCTACAGGAAATGGGGTGAGCTTCATACATTTTAAACGAACACCAACATATAACTTTATATCTAGACTAACATGATGAACACAGATGCAGAGTTCGCGGAAACAAGCATCAGTTGCTATTCCTGCTCAAATTCTGTCAAGAGTGAGAGAACTTGCTGAGATTCAAGCACAGGTTCCACCAATCCTGAGCGAGTCCAACAAACCAGTTCACGTGGTGGATGTACATGTCAGCTATTTTGAATAGGAATATGCAGGTGTTAATATATTGATGTAATGCAATGTTGATCATCCGTAGGGTTAGAGACTTGCGTATTTTGGAGTAGGATCTGCTGTATTGAGGTTGAGGAGGAGGTTTTTGTTTCAGATTCCTTTGTAATAGAGATAATTAATTAACCGGCTTAAATAAGAATTATGCGTTTAGTTATTCACTTTTCGCAGCAGATAACCTAAAAACATTGTTTCTCTAGTTAAACATCGAAAATAAGTAACAAAAAACTTCATCATTCTATTGGTCCCAAAAAATGTATGGTTGACAAACGCGAAATATAAAAAATATTAGTCATAATTAGAGAAAGAAGAAAAATTCAATTATATTTCAAATTATATCTTAAATTATTGGAATAGTAAAATAAGTACTCAAATTACTTATAATTATGCAAATGTATGTAAACTTATTTTTTTTCAGAGAACTGGAAAATTGATTCTGTTCTCAGAAATTCAAGTTAGCTTATTAAATTCATGTATCTAAATATCTAGTAATGAAAGTTTATTGTATTGGACTTAAATTTCCTAGTCATAAAATAGTTGAAATATATTTGCATAACTTTATAAATAATTTGAGTATTTATTTAAATATTTGAATAATTTAAAATAAATTTTATACATGGTTCAAAATATAATTGAATATTTTTATACATAGTGAAACACTTTTCTCTGAAGCCACGCTTTCTATCGAGTATCGACTCGAACTCGCTTCAGAAAAGCCCTATTGATTGCAAGCTCTCCCCGCGTCTCTCTCTAGGTAACAACTTGATTCAATGATTTCTGTGTGTTATATATATATATATATATATGAATGTATCGATAATTTGTTTGAATTCGCATCGACTGACCAATTCGAGCTGAACTATTGTGGAGTGTTTTTGTTCTGCTATTAATATAATCATTAGTTTATTTAAACTCCTTGAATTACTTGGTAGTTCTATGAACATTGAAGTAATATTCCGCTGATTGTGAGGATTGCATTTTTTTTTTTGTTAATTCTTTAGGTGACTAATTGAGGAAAAATGGGGATCATAGAAAAGATTAAAGAAATCGAAGCCGAGATGGCTCGGACCCAGAAAAATAAAGCCACAGGTGATTCCCTTTACCCCATGGATTGGGATTTATTTCATACTTTTCCTTTTCACTTCTCTGAATGTATGACATATGTATATGTCCTGGCTTATAACTTGGATATTTCTTCTTTTGAACTATTTCTAGTATGAGAAGCTGTGATGCATTTATGTTTCATGGAACTTCGCGGACAATTTAATTGCAATATGACTTTGTTCTGGTTTGATGCTATCTTTTATTTGCTCAGAATATCATTTGGGTCAGCTCAAGGCTAAGATTGCAAAACTGAGGACGCAACTATTGGAGCCTCCTAAAGTATGCTGCCTACCTTTTAGATTTATTTTTATGAAAGAGTTAATGAATCATGTCTTCGTTTTATTTGCAAGGTTGCTTGCTAGGACTTGTGCAGCAAATGGGTTTTCTCCATTGGACAATTCTGATTATTCTTTGATGGTGGATCAGGGTTCTAGTGCAGGTGGTGACGGATTTGAAGTTTCGAAATATGGGCATGGGCGTGTCGCGCTGATAGGATTTCCCAGGTTGGCCATATTATTGCATTAGGGTTCATGTGCTGAGAAATTAGATGAGTAAAAGTAGAGGTTTTTGGAGAGGTGCCATATTCTTGTTATAGGATTTAGCTATCAGAAGATAATTTACTTTTGATGGCTGATTAAGTAACGTTTGGTGGATCTTGGTTATTTTCTTATTTTTTATTTTGGTTCATTGACTACCATATCATTCTTGGTCACTTCAAGAGATTGTCCCATTTAAATTTATCCTTTATCTCAATTTCCCTTCAGCTGGAAAATCAACACTTCTGACTATGTTTAAATTTCTTTAGTGTTGGAAAATCAACACTTTTGACTATGTTGACGGGAACGCATTCAGAAGCCGCATCATATGAGTTCACCACGCTCACATGTATTCCTGGTATTATTCATTATAATGATACAAAAATTCAGCTGCTTGATCTTCCAGGAATTATAGAAGGCGCATCTGAAGGGAAGGGTCGTGGTAGGCAGGTAATTACATCTGAACTTGATGCTGCTTATATATGATACCTAGTGAAGTTGAATGGCATGACGAGGATGTACACGGCACACCCCAACATAATATTCTTGGTTTTCAGGTTATTGCAGTTGCCAAATCTTCCGATCTTGTATTGATGGTTCTCGATGCCTCCAAAGTATGTAGTAGCTGTATCATCTTCTCCTGGATATTTATAATTCTTTTGACTTTTTTTTTTGAAACTGAACATGCCTCGGGTTATCTTATTGATTTATTAATCTGATGCTTTCACTGTTAAGGCTGTTATTCTATTGCCGTTTTTATGAGGACCGATAGATTATTTTACGGCTGGCATTACTGCTGTCTATTTGGAGCAAATTTCGTATTTTGATAACTAATTAAATACACAAAATACTTTTTGAGTGTATATTTTAGATCTACATCATGGAAGCAACATCTATTCAACACTAATATCTTCTGACTAGTATTAATGGGTTTTGAGTTGCTGTCTTATTAATGATTCAAGAAAGTAAGCAATTGATCTAATCTCTAGCTAGCTTGTTTACACTGCGATAAGATGAAGCGCCTCTCTTTGGTAGCTCATAGACAATTTGTATCCTAAATTTCCCGTAGTGTAAAGAATTTGTGAGTTTCTTCAATGAAAAAACTGATGTTTCTGGCATTACTATTAGTCTGGGCCCCCCTTCTTGGTGTTTTGAATTACAGGCATGGCTTGTGTTTTGGTTTGCCTTTCTTGCTTTGTGTAGTTTTACATCCAGATAATTAATAATGCATGGTATTTTGCTCAGTTATCTGTCCATTGCTTTTGATCTAAGTTTAGCTATCTGGCTCTGAACCTGATTTCTTTAAAATCCTAGAGTGAAGGCCATCGACAAATCTTAACAAAGGAACTGGAAGCTGTTGGTTTGCGCTTAAACAAAAGTCCACCTCAAGTAATGTATTTTTAAACCTTCTCTTTGCATCTTATGTTTAGCATTTGGTTGCTGCCACTTGTTAAACATAAGTGTATGCTCTCAGGCTTTATCTGGTTGTGTGGAGACAAAATCTTGAATTCTTCCAAATTTCATGCCTTGATTCCTGGATTACCAATTCATGCTAGATTACTAGTCCATAGCAAGAATTATTGAATAAATCTTTTGGGAGGGGATGGAGGCATTTCCTCAAACTTTTGACTAGTAGTTTTTGTTATGTTTGATGTATGGTATTGCGTGGCGGCAGATATACTTCAAAAAGAAGAAAACTGGTGGAATTTCTTTCAATAGCACGGTTCCATTGACTCGTGTGGATGAGAAGCTATGCTATCAGATATTACATGAGTACAAAATTCACAATGCTGAGGTGAGCCTGCTAGAGCTTACTATTTGCTTTGTAAAAGCAAATATGATATTGTTTTATACATCTGTGTGGTGTTTGCTCATATTGGAATTGTTATTTATCTATTTGGAAGAATCAGAAGCTTGTAGACAGAGTGAACGCTTGTTGCATACATATCCTGCCACATTTTGTTTTTGTACACAAAATCTTCACCTCCTTAAAAGCTTTGATCTTCATACTGCTAAGATGTGCTACAAGCATCATAAGACCTTGACAAAGCACAAAATTCGCTCGATCTCTAATTACTGAGTACACCGATTGAATAAGCTTAACTTAGAAATACAAGTAGATGGAGTTAACTTCATTATGTATAAGACCCCAGAGGTAGAATGTTCTGAGATGATAGGAGACTCTTTGTCTATTTATATGTTCCGGTTGTGTGATAATTCTGAGTCTATTTGGGTGTTTCTGCATATGATATATAAATGGTGACTGGTGATGGATGAACTATCTACTAGGTTTGAGAATCTTGTTGACAGTTCTTTCCGTATTAATCTTCGCAAGGTTTTGTTTCGTGAAGATGCGACTGTGGATGATTTAATAGATGTTATTGAGGGCAACCGCAAGTACATAAAGTGTGTATATGTCTACAACAAGATAGATGTGATTGGTATTGATGATGTGGACAGATTAGCAAGACAGCCTAATTCAATTGTCATTAGCTGCAATCTGAAGGTATGTGTTTCTTTCTATATACTCTCATATCTATCATTTATACTGTTTTTTGCAAATATTTAATTGGATACCGATACACATTTGTATGGACTGAAACGACGTTCACTTTCATGCTCAATGGTTTGTGGTTTGTTTTACCCCCAACAGCTAAATCTGGATAGACTACTTGGAAGAATGTGGGAAGAGATGGGTCTTGTCAGAATATACACAAAGCCTCAGGGCCAGCAACCAGATTTCACGGATCCATGCGTTCTTTCTGCTGTAAGTGTTGGATACCTGCATGGTTGCTTTTGTGAAGCTCTATTCCAATTCTGGACAAGTTCATTATTGATTTAATTTGATACAAACTGGTTCTTAGTTATGTGATTTCAAAGTATGTGTAATATTCCATATGGTGATTGGATTTTGATTTCAGGGTAGAGGTGGGTGCACTGTGGAAGATTTTTGTAATTACCTCCATCGGAGCTTGATAAAAGAAGTTAAGTATGTTCTGGTGTGGGGTGCAAGTGCCAGGCACTACCCACAGCATTGCGGCCTCAGTCATATTCTTCAAGACGAAGATGTAGTACAAATTGTTAAGAAAAAGGTATTCCTTCTCCTTCTCCTTGCTAGACAATATTGGAATGGTCCCTTAGTGAAGTAATATGATGATCCAAACTCTTTTGGAACCTAAGTATCATCTATTTACATCTTGAAGAATGCATACCGTTGTTGAAAATCAAGTGAATTTGCAGGAGAAAGAAGATGGAGGTAGAGGGCGGTTCAAATCACACACGACGGGGCCTGCACGGATTTCGGACCGAGAAAAGAAGGCTCCTTTGAAGACATAAACTAAGTAAAGTGGAAGTGGATACTGACTGTGAGTAACCCCTGAAACTCTTTTGCTCCCGAGGGAATGAATATATACTGCTATTTTTGGATTCATCACAATTCACATGTAGTCAGTTACTGGTGATGGTTATGATTTTTTGTATTCATGTCTAGTGGAGAATACATTTGGTATACACTTATCATTTTGCTTCGATATACTTGCTGTTTTAGATGCATATTATGAATTATAACAAATGACTGCATCTCTCTCTAATTAATAACTTAACGCCCTCATCATTCCACTGCCCGACCAGTGGCTGCACGTGTATAATTAAATTAGGTAGGGTCCATTCGGCCTAAACTACATGGGCCTGCTTCATGTGCCCCAAAAGTTCAAAAGTAATTCTACCCTAGAAAGTGTTCATGGGGGTGTTTGGTTGGTGGGTTTCGGAATCAGGGAATGGAATGATTCCGAAACCCACCGTTTGGTAGTCGGGTTTCATTCCCGTGGGAATGACTTGATTCCCAAAAATATGGGAATCCCCATTCCCCTATAATTTGGGGGGTTTCATTCCATTCCCATTTTTATGATCAAATTTATTTTTTTAATTATTATTTCCCATAATATTAGTATTAATATAATAATATTATAATATTAAATAAGAATATTATTATAAGACATTATATTAATTATGATGTTATATAAATATATTATTATATAATCTTAATTATAATATAAAATATTATCATAATTATATATTATTATATTATTTAGTAATATTAATAAATACATAAAATATTATATTAATAATGATGTTATGTAAATATATTATTATATAATATATTATTTAGTAATATTAATAAATAACATATTATTTAATTATATTTAATAATATTAGTAGAATAGTTATAATATAAAATATTATCATAATTATATATTATTATATTAATAAGTAATATTAATAAATAAATAAAATATTATTATTAAGTAATATTAATAAATACATAAAATATTATTATTATAAAATATTATATTAATTATGATGTTATATAAATATATTATTATATCATCTTAATTTTTTATTTTAATTATATATTATTATTATTATTATTATATTTTTAAAAATTAACAAATAAAATAAAATGATTATTAATATATAATTTAAAATTAAATATTAGTAATCTTAATATAATTATGATATCATTATAAAATATTATAGTAATTATGATATTATATGAAATTTTAATTAATACATAAACGTATTAGTATATAATCTTAATTATAATGTAAAATGTTATCATAATTTTATATTATTATATTATTCAGTAATATTAAAAAATAATTTTAATTGATAAAATTATATTAATTATTTTAAAATAATCATTTAACATTAATATAATTATAAATAAATATATAATATTATTTTATTTTTTATTATCAAATTAATTATTATTTGTGTATTATTTAGCATTTTTCTTAATATATAAATTTAAAATGATTCCAAACCCATCTTCTATACCAAACATCTTTATTGGAATAGTTAAACCCATACCCATTCCCTTTACTTTCAAACCCATAACCATACCCATACCCATAGTGATTCCCACACTTATACCAAACGCCCCCTAAATGTGTAGGCTGGCTATCAAGACTAAATACATAAACTATTCTTTTACATAGGAGCAAGCAAAACAAGAAAAAAGGGTTAAGAAAGACGATCTTTTTATTATTTTAAAAACACCACAGATGTATTAAATAAGTATTTTTCTAAAATATAATTGTGCAAAACAACTAGTTATAATTAAGATTAATGTTTTTAGAATAAAAATAAATTTATTTAAATTCATAAATCCAAATATAATTTCAAGAAATTTAGAATTCATGACCACAGAGTAGGAGCTTTCATTATGATATCTAAGTGTCTCAATTCATTTATAGTATGTTATATTTTAGTTCATACAGTAATTTATTACTTTATCAGCAGTCAACTGACTCAGTTCCATACTGTCGTTGCTGGACTGGAATTCACTATATCTCGAAATGTACAGATAAATAAATTGAAAAGATTATTGTTCTGTTTAATGTGGTAATAAAAAATTACTAAACTTCTTGGTAGAGTTTCGTGCTGATAACGTGTTGTAATTTAATTGGCACTAACGAACAATAGAGAAAATCAGAGAAGAAGAAGATACAGTGAAGAGAGAAGAGAGAAGAAACCAGAGAGCAGTTTTATTTTTGATCAACATCTCTTTACAAATAGTGAATTCAAATATATAAGTAATGTCCAATAAATATAAATAAATAAATAAATATATTTATAACACTCCCCTTTTGGACATTACTTCGCAATGTTCATGCCTCGTTAAAAACCTCGTTGAAAACCCTGTGGGGAAAAACAGTCAAGGAAAAGAGTACATGACATAAATTTATTCATGCGTTGCACTAGATGCCTCATTAAAAACTTTAACTAAGAAAACCCAATGAGAAAAATTTAGTAAGGAAAAGAGTACATCTATTATGCCTTCAGGACTAAATTTTCAGTATTATTTAGATATTGTCGCTCCCCCTTAAGACAATAATCTTCCAAGTCTACGCATACCTATATTGAAAACACATTTTTCAAAAATAGATGTTGGAAGAGACTTTGTGAACAAATCTGCAAGATTATCACTTGTTTGAATCTTTTGTATTATAATTTCACCGCCCTTCTGGAGCTCGTGAGGATAAAATAATTTAGGTAATATATGTTTCGTTAAGTTTTCTTTAACAAATCCATTGCTCATTTGTGCAACACAAGCTGCATTGTCCTCATAAAGGATCGTGGGGGATTTTTCTTCGGATGTTATACCACATGAACCGCGAATGTGTTGTATTAAAGATCTTAGTCATACACATTCTTTAGCGGTTTCGTATAATGCTATAATCTCTGAGTGATTTGAAGATGTAGATACCAAAGTCTGTTTAACAGACCTCCAAGAAATAGCAGTACCGCCACAGAGAAAAACATAACCAGTCTGAGATCTAGCATTATGGGGATCAGACAAATATCCAGCATCTGCATAGCCAACCAATGTCATATCCTAATTTCTTTTATAAAATAGACCTAGATCTTTTGTAATTTGAAGATAACGAAAAATATGCTTAACACCATTCCAATGTCTCTTGGTAGGTGAAGCACTAAATCTTGCTAGTAGATTAACTGCAAATGCATATCAGGCCTGTTGCAATTTACAAGATAAAGTAGTGCTCCAATGGTACTCAAATAAGGAACTTCAGGTCCTAAAATATCTTCATTTTCATCTTTAGGTCTAAAAGAGTCATTATCCACTTCTAGGGATCGAACAACCATTGGTGTGTTAAGCGGATGAGATTTATCCATATGTTGGGAAAATTATCTAAGTTTCCCTTCCCCAGTTGATAGCTTAGATCTTTGATTTGGTGTTTAAGTGTTTTGGTGGATCAAATCCTAAGTCCAACCAGCGTCAGTTTGTCTCTAGAATAGCTCTAGTTCTCAAATGTAAAGTCCTGTTTAGGTCTTTTGAGTTGTAAGTCGTAGCTGATCAAGACTCATGCTGACACTGTTCATCAGCATGAGAATCTCTTACCTGGTGAAGGATTTCACCAGCAGACGACTGACAGACCCATGCTGACACTGTTCATCAGCATGGAGTCAAGAGCTAATGACTGGCTACTGTTCACCAGTTGGAAGGATTTCACCAGCAGGAGGCTGACAAATCCTACCAGCAGAATACGTGTTCTGGCTGACACTATTCACCAGCGGTGAAGCCACCAGTCATGGGAGATTCCAAGAGTTAACATCCAGACAAATTGGTAGACTAAGATTGTGCAAGCGCTAAGTCACCAGCAGAGACTGCCAGCACAAGATCACCAGTATGTTCTACCAGTCGGATGTTACCAGCAGAATTCAAGATTCACTCTCCCAGAGTCTTAGAGACAAAAAGAAGATTCGTCTGAGGAATATACTGACAAAGTAAGACTTTAAGGAAGGATATCCTTAAAGTCTATCAGTTCAAGACACCAGTTGTGATTCCTCGTACTGACGAAATAATGCCGTTCTGACACAAAGACGTCTGTGTCAGAAAAAGCAGACACAGGTATGGCGTTTTCCTGAAATTCCTACCTGCCGCCGTCTGAAGTACATCCGAGGACAGAGACCCATTCCGGATGTGTCCAAACGGCTAGAAATTTGAATGGGATCCTGCGTCTAT
The DNA here is from genome assembly GCA_026898455.1 of Plectranthus barbatus. Taxonomy (NCBI): domain Eukaryota; kingdom Viridiplantae; phylum Streptophyta; class Magnoliopsida; order Lamiales; family Lamiaceae; genus Plectranthus; species Plectranthus barbatus. The sequence continues at coordinate 116,334 of JAPKLW010001369.1, read as the reverse complement.
AAATAGGTCGGAGCTACCAACATTTAAGACGCTTCCAGGCTTCCAGGCTTCCACGCTTCCACGCTTCCAGGCTTCCACGCTTGCACGCTGGCTTACACGCTTGCATCCTGAACATTCAATACTCTCCAACTACCGAAAGAACGAACATTCATTGCAAGCAAGCAAGCATCTTTCGAGGCTTTCTTTAAAGCTTTTCCGTGTGTTGATATCTTTCAAACACGAGACTTCAAGCTTCCTGCTTGTAAGTTTAGACCTCACTTGGTGTTCTTTCTCTTTCTGAGGAAGAACATAGCAGCTCTAGAGCCAGCCAGCTCTTGAGTTATTACGGGCAGTTTGCCGTAGAGGATTTACGTTCTTGGGAGAACTCAACACCCAACCAGTCAGAGGAGGAGGTTGAAGTGACGTGCTCGCACTCCATCCATCCGACGAGAGTTGAAGAAGGACAAGGACCGGGAGCGGTTGATCCAGTGGACTGGTAGACGGGGCATTTACCAGCTGGAGATAGATCGTAGGAACTTTGTACCGGATTACTCTTATAGTGAATTTCCAGTGAGTCGACTGGAGAGTGGACGTAGATCAGTTGATCGAACCACTATAAAAATCCTTTGCCTTTATCTGCTTTCAGTATTTAAATTTGTATTTGAAACCCAGCACTCAAGTGCTGGTGTATATCTGAAAACTGATAACTGTGCAAACTAGGCTTAAAATATTCTAAGTGTTGAGCTATCAGCTGACCAGCCAGTCAGCCAGTCAGCTGAGCAACCAGCAGGACAGAGTGCAAGTTAGACTTATAAGTTCAATATTTCCGCTGCGTAACGTTATACACTCTGATAAACCGGGACCAACA
>JAPKLW010001369.1:82278-105487 GCA_026898455.1 Plectranthus barbatus | reverse complement strand
TATTTCCGCTGCGTAACGTTATACACTCTGATAAACCGGGACCAACACCATATAAAATCTTTCAAGGATCTTTTGTACATATGTTAACTGGTGAACAAAGATTCCTTCAGAGAGATGGTCGATATGCAGGCCGGCACAATACTTGGTCTTACCCAAGTCTTTCATTTCAAACTCCGTCTTTAGATATGAGCTAGCTTCTTCAAGCTCTTTACGTGTTCCAATAATATTTATGTCATCAACATAAACGAAAATTATATAAAAACCATTATGTGACTTTTTGATAAAAACACAAGGACACGCGTCATTATAAACATATTCCTTCTTCAGGAGGAACTCACTCAGTCGATTATACCACATCTTTCCCGATTGTTTTAAACCATATAGTGATCTTTCTAGTTTAACGCTATACATGTTACGATTTTCATTTTCTTTTAGCTTTGAAATATTTAATCCATCAGAGATTTTCATAAAAATATCAGTATCCAATGACCCATACAAATATGCGGTCACGACATCCATTAACTGCATATCTAAGTCCATATTTGATGCCAGATATATTAAATAGCAGAACATTATGCCATCCAATACAAGAGAATATGTTTGATCAAAATTAATTTCGGGTCTCTGCGAAAACCCTTTAGTTACTATCTCGTTTTATATCTCACCACCATGTTATTCTCATTTCTCTTTCTTATAAACACCCATTTATATCCTATAGGGACAACATCTTTCGGTGTAAGTACTACAAAGCCAAAAACTTTTCTTTTATTAAGTGAGTTAAACTCTGCCTCAATTGCTTCTTTCCACTTTGGCCAATCAGAGCGCTTCTGGCACTCGATTATTGCTTTAGATTCTAGATCCAAATTATCATTTGAAAGTGTAAGAGCAATTGTAGACACAAAAGTGTTGTCGACAACAGTAATATTTCTATTATAAGTTTCTCTTGTATCAACACAATTCATGGCCACTTCGATATTAACATCAATCAAATCTTTTTCATTTCTCATAGTATCTTGATTTGATTGTTCTGCAATCCCAATATGATTATTCTTTTGTGCACGTGCAAATGTATTGAGATTTTTGTCTTCCGGACAATCCTCTTCAGTAGGTGGTTGGAGTGTGATAATTTCTTTACTTGACTTTGTTTTCCACTGATTTGTACCCTTACTACCAGCAGGTCTCCCACGCTTCAGGCGTTGAGGAGCATCAATTGATTTATTTAGTCCACTCGGGATTTTAATTCTTTGTGGTGCATTTATAGCTGGTATATGTGATTTAGTCACTCCTATATGATCAGTAAATGCATCTGGAAAATTACTTGCTAAATATTGCAAGTTGATTATCTTTTGAACTTCGAGTTCAGATTGATTAGTGTGTGGATCTAAGTATTGAAGGTCTTTTTCATTCCATGAAATTTCTTGACATTGTTTTGATTTTGAAGTTGTATCTCCCCCTAATGTCGAGAAATGATCTTCATTAAATATGCAGTCAGCGTACCGAGCAGTAAATTGATCCCCAGTCATGGCCATGGGCTCTAGATATTTAATAATCCCTCCGTCCCAGATTAATAGTCTCATTTGCTTTTGGTACAGTAACCAAGACATGTGAGTGTAGAATGAGTTGAGTGGAATTAATATTTTATTGTTGAGTGTGAAAAAGTTACCATTTTTAGAAACGAGACTATTAAAGTGGGACGCACAAAAATGGAAAATGAGACTATTAAAATGGGACAAAGTGAGCAATAGACGGAGACTCATAACCAACGTATATACCTAACTTACGTTGAGGGCCCATAGAGGTACGCATTAGTGGTGATATTGGAACATAGACTACACAGCCAAATACACGCATATGAGAAATGTTTGGTTCTTTACCACGTACTAATTGTATGAGAGAATATTCATGATATGCAGTTGGTCGAATTTGAAGTAACATAGCAGCATGCAAGATAGCATGTCCCCAACAAGAAATAGGTAATTTGGAATTTTGTAGTAATGGTCTAGCTATTAATTCTACTCGTTTGATTAGTGATTCAACTAGGACATTTTGGGTGTGAACATGAGGAACCGGATGTTCCACTTTGATGCCCAAAGACATACAATATTCATCAAATGCTTTTGAGGTGAATTCACCAGTATTGTCCATTCGAATAGATTTGATTAAGTAATCAGGGAATTGAGCTCTCAACTCAATAATTTTGGCAATAAGTCTTGCAAAAGCATTATTGCGAGTGGACAATAGACACACATAAGTCCACCGAGTAGAAGCATCAATTAAGACCATAAAGTATCGAAATGGTCCAGATGGTGGATGAATTGGTCCACATATATCTCCTTGAATTCGTTCGAGAAATGTAGGGCATCCCGTTCTTATTTTAGTGCGAGAAGGTTGTATTATTAGTTTACCTTTCGCACAAGGTACACAAAGAAAATCTTGTGGAGAAGTGAGATTTGTACTATGAATATCATGCCCAATGGCATTATTAACAATTCGACGCATCATTGTATGCCCAGGATGACCCAAGCGTTCATGCCACAATTTGAAAGATTTTGGGTCATTAAGTTTTGCATGCATTGTAATCATGGTTGTAAAAATCGCTAGGCGCTAGTCGGGCGGCGAAGGACCTCCTAGCGCCTAGTTTGCCTAGTCGGTGATTAATCGGTGCCTAATCGGTACTAGGCGGCTGCCGGAAAATTATAATATTTATATTATATATAATTATTCTAATATTAACATTCAATTTAATTTTATCACCTATATTTTTTTTTATCATATCTCACTCTTCCCAACCAACCCACGTGATTAGAGCTTCTCTCTCCTCACCTTTTCCACTTTTACATTACAATTCTCTTTATCTCCATTTCTTCTTCCTGAAACTCACGTCGGCGTCCTCAAAATTGGTTAGAAGAAAATTTTGCAGCACATTTAAGAACCATTTTTTAAATCTGTGTCATCATATTTCAAGAACAAGCGTAAATTGAAGAAAGATGAGTAACCAGAGAAAAAATTCTAAAGAAAAAAAGTTGCCGGAAAATGAGATTTGAGATTTTCCGATCGCCGGCGACTAAAGCAGCGATTAGGGGGTTTTCGGTGCGGCCGGGGGCCGCCGAGCGCATAAGCGTCGATTAGGCGGCCGCCTTGGCCGCGTTTTACAACATTGATTGTAATAGGAAAATTAGGATGCATATAAGTATAATACAACCCAGATGAGAAAGATGAGAGTTTTTCCATGACTTGTTTTCGACATCTAATTGTTTGAGTTATGAGTAAATTCTAAATATTATTTTCTATATCAGTTTCAATATGAAAACCATTTAATCGGGTGTATTTAAAACTAAGAAGATTACGTTTGGATTGTGGGTACAAAAGTGATGGGTTTTGTATACTGAAAGCATTTATTATAATGAGTATACAACGGTTTATTTCTCATATCTGTTAACAATCTTACATGTATGAACAATGGTATCCTCTTGTCTCACTGATAGGGACGATCATACGGCGTGTTGTAGATCGCACAAGACAGTATGATCACTTGACCCAGTGAGACATAAACCTGATCACAGCCGAGACAGCGTACGAGGATACGTCTGTCCGGATGGCTGCGGCATTGTCGGAATAAGTAGTCTGTCTTGGTTACTTGACATGCTGGTACGCAGAGGTGGCGTATTGATGGACCGTAGTGAGATGTATTTGTCTGTCTGACATCAGCGAATACAAGATCTCGTTATATTGATTGAGTCCAAACCCTAACGAATGTTCAGGGGTTTGCACGGGTTGACTGTTGCTTTGACTTGCCATGGTGGAAAGCCTAAGTAACGTGCTCGTATATCCGCATCTTGGGTAACAGCAGTTCGAGTAGTACCGCCTGAGACTGTGTTTAGGTAACCATATCCGAGTAATAGGATGGGGACATTCCCTGAGGAGCTCAATAACGTTCATCGTGTCAAAGTCCTGCAGGCTGATTAATTTCAGGCACGAGTGATAAGGTTTGAGTGGTACTACTCAGGAATTATAAGATATTAATTAATCGTAGTTAGAGCTTGTCAGAGGCTCCGATTAATTAATGGATGTCCGGTAACCTTAAATATGGGGATTCTCAATTAATGCAGCCCGTTCTCATAACGTGGTAATAAAGGGGTAGATTAGTATTAATTCTGTGGTGAAAAAGAATCAATATTAATTAATTAATTGTGTCCTGGGTTGTGGACATGGGAATTAATTAATTTATAGGCCCACTTTATTATTTGCATTAGGTCCCAGGTCTGGCCCAAATAAGTGTGCTGAATTGAGCCCAGGAGCCCATTAGGGTTTACAACTCTAGGTCTATAAATAGACAGCTCTCTCTCATAAGTTGTAACACAATTGAAAAACCCTAAACCTAGAGAGAGAGAGAGAGTGGGCGCGGATCTGAAGAAGGAAGGAGGAGAATTTTGGAATTCTGGTCCTGCTCAAGCCACAGATCTACGGAGTCCTCACCAGTAGTAGATCTGATCAGCACCGGGATACAGATCTGAAGATCTAATCTGGAGAACATATTTCTTTCTTACTCTTTGATTTTTGATTTTTATTCTAGAAATTAGATATCTAATTTCTACTTCCGCAAATAACAATCGAATTGCGTGGTTGAATTGAAAGTGGAAATTCAAACGCAAAAGATCGGATCAGACTCGACGGAGTTACGGTAAACCCTAAATCCACAAATCTCAGTATCAAATTCATAGGAGCATGCTAGGGTTTATTATGATTTTAATTGTGCACAATATCCATAAATCGATCCGGTTCAGTTTAGTTTTGGTGATTCGTTTCACGGGAAAACCCTACAATTCGTATCAGAGCAAGGTTTCTGATTTATGGCTCTATTGTTCATAATTAAATTTGATATGCATGTATGAATTTATTATTTTGTGGATGTTGGTTTTTGTTCCTCGTGGCAACCCGTGTAATTCAGCCCGCGGTGGTTCATCCGTGTAGGGCTGAATTAATTTTGTAAAATCAAGAGAAAATCTGTGATTAGTGTAGATTTTGAAAAATTGTAATAGAATAGATTCTGTATTTTTTATTTTTCAAAATCTATAATTGGACGGGTCGAGGACGAAGAACGAAGACGGAGCCGACAAAGGGCCGGCGAGGACGACGGCAGACGGCGGCACGTGGCGCGACAGGCGCGCGACCAGGGCATGCAGCGCGCGGGCAGCAGCCACGGCGCGCGGCCTGCGCGTGCGCGAGACTGGACGGAGGCGCGTAGCGGCGGCGGTGGTCGTCGTCGGCTGATGCTGTCCCATCGTGGTGGCTCGTGTTTTGGTGGTTTGTGCAATCCTGTCTAAACCCTAGGGTTTGCATTAGGGTTAGGGCATATCATCAGATCACAAAGGCCTAAATCCCAAAAAGATTTGGTGGATCAATTTTTGGAGGCCCTTGAAGATTTGGAAGATTTGAAAAAGATTTGGAATTATCCAAATAAAATTCAATTTCAAATTGTAATAGATAGAATTTATTTTTTCTATTTTTGGGGCCACGAGGAATTTTTTGTTTGTCTTAATTGTCCTCGTATGATATGTGATTTATTTATGTGCGCAATTAAGCATGTGTAGATAATAGGAAAAGCATGATTTATCGCTTTTATTATTTACAGCTTTCCAAGCATGCTTATGTAATTAATTTCTTGTTGGATTATATTTTGGGAATTTTTGGGCTTGTATTATTACATGAAAAAATTTGGGAAATATAATAACAAAGAAATTATGTGTGCGCATAAAGAAACCTTTTAAAAGAAAAATACTAAGCATATTTTTTAATTAAAATCAATAGACCTCCACAAAGCGGTCCTAGGCTGTAAGTGTATCTCTCGTTCTAGTAAACGTCTACGAGTGTAGCTTGCTAGTTCCTAGAGGTGCATGGGTACGGTTTTTGGGATTTCTAGACAAACAATTTAAATCATGTGAATAGTGGGAGGGTTTTGCGTAAACGTCTACGAGTGTAGCTTGCGTAGATCTCTTTCACAAGTATTCTAGGATTGATTTAAATTATAGATAACAAAAGCTTTAAGGGCTGTGCGGTATGGTTACGTGCTATTCTAAACTGTCTCTTTTGGCCAGAGTTAAATTTGTGGTTAATTGCTTAGAAGCATCTTAGAATATAATGCAAGAATTGCATCCCTGTTCTTGAGAGATGGCTTGGTCTAAGGTTTTCACTAATTATTAATTTCTAGTGTCAAAAGCATCCTGACATGGTAGTGAAATTAAATGGATTGGGGCTTAAAACCCGCAGTTCTGGTTGAGGGTGACATCATAAACGTCTATGAGTGTAGCTTGCGGTGGGAACTCTTGGGCAATTAGTGGAAAACATTTGTATTTGATTTATTAAAAGGTTTTCAATGCATTTGTTTTCGAAGTTCTACATGTATGTTCTTATTTAAGATTCTTTATTGTTTCAGATATGTCTATGTCTACTGTCGATCATATACTTGCTCTCAATCCTCTAACTGGTCCAAACTTCCATGAATGGAGATACTGCATTGAGTATATCATCCTGACTAAGCAGCACATGTTTGTTCTTACTATGATGACACTTGCCCTACGTTGCCATAAAGTCTCTAGACGTGAGAAGGAGTACTATGACACATGGGTGGCATCTGAGGATTTTAATTACAAGTTAATCTCAGATAACCTGTCTAGAGAACTCAAGCACAAATACATGGGCTATTGTAGCTCTGTAGCAATCTGGATGGACTTAGTGGCCACGTTTGGTGAAGTGGAACGAACTATCAACTGTGATCTCGTAAAAGACCTAGTCTGTAAGAGAATGGTTGATGGCAGTTCGGTGACACTGCATGTGATGATGATGGATAACACCATGAGACGATTCACACGTGGAGGTGGATGTATATCTGATCGGGCTAAGATCGATATAATCCTGAACTCTTTACTGCTTTCATTCTATGACTTTAAGATGGATGTGGCTAAGAGAAGTGAGTACTCCTTCAAAGAGTTGCTCACTGATCTCATAGCAAGACAGTCCTTCGTACCTTCATGGGAGTCTGAGTTATCAGATCTTGAGCACAGCTTGGGCACATTGAAAGATGTGGTTCATATTGTGTGCAAGAACATGATTGATTGCAGATCACGTGAGAGGAGGTCAAATGAAATGAAAAGGGTTTGTGTCACTTCAAGTAAGAGCGCATGCGGAAGCAAGGGACAAGATACGTCATTTGTATTTGTAATGGAAACTTGTTTAGCATCGGTTTCTACTCATTTGTGGGTAGTGGATACTGGAGCTACTGATCATGTTTGTTACATTTTGCAGGGGTTCACACCGAGGAGGGTGCTGAAGAATGACGAGGTTACCATCTCGATGGGGAATGCAGCACAAGTGAGTGCAGCTGCCATTGGAGATTTCACCTTGTACTTTTTTTATTCTATTTTAACTTTGAGAGATGTTTTGTACGTGCCGGATTTTCGGCGAAACCTTATTTCAGTTTCCAAACTTTATGTTGATGGATATTCAGTTATTTTTTATAGTGGTGTTTCTATCATTGGTAATAACAGTGTTATCTGTCGTGGAATGCTGAATAATTCTCTCTATGTTGTTAACTGTAATCATAAGTCTTCCGCAAGTATTGCATGTAATTCATCCGTAATAAAAAGAGAAAACTTACTTCTTTTGATGAGGATCTTACATATCTCTGGCACTTGAGACTGGGTCACATCAGCTTGAAGCGGATTCAAAGACTTGCAGATGATGGTACATTGGACCTAGTCCGGGCCGTACCTTATCAAGTCTGCGAATCCTGCATCGAGGGCAAGATGTCAATTAGGCCTTTCAAGGCTAGTCAGTCTAGAGCAGAGGAAGTGTTGGAATTGATCCATTGTGACTTATGTGGACCGATGTCCACGCAGGCTCGTGGAGGGTACGAGTACTTCATCACTTTCATTGACGACTACTCAAGGTACGGATACGTTTACCTGCTTCGCTATAAGTCTGAATATTTTGAGAAATTCAAAGAGTTCAAGGCTGAAGTAGAAAAGAAGGTCGAGAAAACTATCAAGTCACTGCGATCTGACCGCGGTGGCGAATACCTCGGTAACGAGTTCCTGCAGTATTTGTCAGAAAATAGGATTATATCCCAGTGGACTGCACCGGGTACTCCCCAGCAAAACGGTGTAGCTGAAAGAAGAAATAGGACTCTTCTAGAGATGGTAAGATTTGCAAACTTACCAATTTCATTTTGGGGCTACGCATTGGAAACAGCAGCTTACGTGCTTAATGTGGTGCCTTCTAAATCAGTTCCCAAGACACCTTCTGAGCTCTTCCTTGGTCGCAAACCTAGTTTGTGCAAGTTTAGAGTATGGGGCTGTCTGGCACACATACTGTCGAAGGAACCTGATAAGTTAGAAAGCAGGTCAAAAATAATGTTCATAGGGTATCCCAGGCAAACAAAAGGTGGTTACTTTTACTGTCCTGAGAGTAAAAGAGTCGTTGTTAGCACCAACGCTAGATTCTTGGAGGACGAGTATGTGAGTAATCACAGGTCAAGGAGTGATATCGTTCTTCAAGAAATTGAGAACGAGAATGCAATTCCAAGGGAAGGGGAACGTGTAGATGTGGGTGCACCTGTGAGAGGTACAGCACCACAGACACGTTCTTCAGTGCAGGGTGCAGGACCACAAGTCACTGCACCTACTACTGACACGGCACCGATGCCTCGTCGTAGTAGGAGAGTTATTTTCCAGCCGGAAAGGTACATGTTCGTGGGTGAGTCTTCGGACTTGAGCCCGGAAGACGGACATGAGGACTCTGACCCACTGACTTACAAAGAGGCAGTGCAGGACAAGGATGTTGCCAAATGGCGTGTCGCCATGGATTCTGAAATTGAATCCATAACTGCTATGGATGTATACCAGAAAACTGATTTGCCGGATGGCTTTAGGGCCATAGGGTGCAAATGGGTATACAAGAGAAAGAAAGGGGCGGATGGAAAGATCACGACTTTTAAAGCCAGGCTGGTGGCAAAGGATTATAGTCAGAAAGAGGTCATTGACTATGACAAAACCTTTTCACCCGTAGCCATGCTCAAATCCATCCGGATACTCCTTGCCATAGCTGCGCATATGGACCTCGAGATCTGGCAGATGGATGTCAAAACCGCTTTTCTAAACGGTTACCTATAACAAGGTAGGGACATCTATATGCAGCAACCCGAGGGTTACATAAGCAAGGGCGAAGGACATCTTGTCTAGAAGCTTAGGAAGTCCTTGTATGGACTTAAGCAAGCTTCAAGGTCGTGGAACTTACGTTTCAGCGATGTGATTAAATCCTATGGATTTGCACAGTTAGAAAATGAAAGTTGTGTTTATCGACTTTGTGTCAGTGGGAGCGTGGTCTTCCTTACACTTTACGTTGATGACATACTCCTATTTGGAAACAACGAGGGAGTGATGTCGGAAATCAAGGCTTGGTTATCCGAACAGTTCCAAATGAAGGATCTGGGAGAAGCTGGCTACATTCTTGGGATTAAGGTCTTACGAGATCGTAAGAGAAGAATGTTGAGCTTATCCTAGGCATCCTATGTGGATACTGTGATTGCCCGGTTCAGCATGCAACTCGCCAAGAAACGTTTGCTACCTTTCAAACATGGCGTTCATCTTTCTAGTGGACAGTGTCCTCAGACACAGCGGGAGAAAGATGAGATGAGTCTTGTACCATATGCTTCGGCAGTGGGTAGCCTCATGTATGCGATGCTAAGTACCAGGCCAGATATTTTTTATGCCGTTGGCATGATAGCAAGATATCAGTCTTACCCTGGACAGGCGCACTGGACTGCTGTAAAGCACATCCTCAAGTATTTGAAAAGAACTGGAAAATTCTGCCTAGTTTATCAAAGTGAGGATTTATGCCCTGTAGGTTATACGGACTCGGATTTCCAAGAAGACCAGGATGAGAAGAAATCGACCTCAGGATGTGTTTACCCTGGGAGGTGGAGCTATATCTTGGAGGAGCTCAAAGGAGAAATGCATTGCTGACTCCACCATGGAGGTGGAATATGTCGCCGCCTCCGACGCCTCGAAAGAGGGGGTGTGGCTCTGGAACTACCTTTTAGAGTTAGGCGTGATCCCGAGTTTGCCGAGGAGCATCACAATTTATTGTGATAACTCTGGTGTGCAGTGGCAAACTCAAAGGAACCGCGGTCTCACAGGGCAAGCAAACACATAGAGAGAAAGTACCATATCATACGAGAAATCGTATCGAGGGGCGATGTGCTGATTAAGAAGATTGACACTGCTGACAATCTTGCTGATCCATTTACAAAGAGCTTGCCGCAACAAGTTTACGAAAGACATATTCGTGAGCTGGTTCTGAGGTGGATGCAGACCACTGATAGTGGTTAAAGAGACAGCAGACTAGATAGAGGGACTGTATACTCTGTAATAGCTTAGTTATGCTTTGAGTATAAGTGGGAGATTGATGAGTTTTGTATACTGAAAGCATTTATTATAATGATTATACAACGGTTTATTTCTCCTATCTGTTAACAATTTTACATGTATGAACAATGGTATCCTCTTGTCTCACCGATAGGGACGATCATACGACGTGTTGTAGATCGCAGAAGACAGTATGATCACTTGACCTAGTGAGACATAAACCTGATCACAGCCGAGACAACGTATGAGGATACATTTGTCCGGATGGCTGCAGCATTGTCGGAATAAGTAGTCTGTCTTGGTTACTTGACATTCAGGTACGCAGAGGTGGCGTATTGATGGACCGCAGTGAGATGTATTTGTCTGTCTGACATCAGCGATACAAGATCTCGTTATATTGATTGAGTCCAAATCCTAACGAAGGTTCAGGGGTTTGCACAGGTTGTCTGTTGCTTTGACATGCCATGGTGGAGAGCCTAAGTAATGTGCTCGTATATCCGCATCTTGGATAATAGGAGTTCGTGTAGTACCGCCTGAGACTGGGTTTAGGTAACCATATCCGAGTAATAGGATGGGGACATTCCCTGAGGAGCTCAATAACATTCATCGTGCCAAAGTCCTGCAGGCTGATTAATTTCAGGCACGAGTGATAAGGTTTGAGTGGTACTACTCAGGAATTATAAGATATTAATTAATCGTAGTTAGAGCTTGTTAGAGGCTCCGATTAATTAATGGATGTCCGGTAACCTTAAATATGGGGATTCTCAATTAATGCAGCCCGTTCTCATAACGATGTAATAAAGGGGTAGGTCAGTATTAATTCTGTGGTGAATAAGAATTAATATTAATTAATTAATTGTGTCCTGGGTTGTGGACATGGGAATTAATTAATTTATAGGCCCACTTTATTATTTGCATTAGGTCCCAGGTCTGGCCCAAATAAGTGTGCTGAATTGAGCCCAGGAGCCCATTAGGGTTTACAACTCTAGGTCTATAAATAGACAGCTCTCTCTCATAAGTTGTAACACAGTTGAAAAACCCTAAACCTAGAGAGAGAGAGAGTGGGCGCCGATCTGAAGAAGGAAGGAGGAGAATTTTCGAATTTTGGTCCTGCTCAAGCCACAGATCTACGGAGTCCTCACCAGTAGTAGATCTGATCAGCACCGGGATACAGATCTGAAGATCTAATCTGGAGAACAAATTTCTTTCTTCCTCTTTGATTTTTGATTTTTATTCTAGAAATTAGATATCTAATTTCTACTTCCGCAGATAACAATTGAATTGTGTGGTTGAATTGAAAGTGGAAATTCAAACGCAAAAGATCGGATCAGACTCGACGGAGTTACGGTAAACCCTAAATCCACAAATCTCAGTATTAAATTCATATGAGCATGCTAGGGTTTATTATGATTTTAATTGTGCACAATATCCATAAATCGATCCGGTTCAGTTTGGTTTTGGTGATTCGGTTCACGGGAAAACCCTACAAAAAGTGCATCATTAGTGGTAAGTTCTGTACCCATAGGTAGAATCAAAGAAGCTCTTCCGGAGCCTACAATAAGTATATTATCATTTGCAATTGTAGTAACGCTCCCCCTCTTTCAGTTAGAGTTTGAAAATATATTTTATCTGTAAGGATAGTGTGTGTAGTAGCACTATCAACTAAGCATAAAATTCTTTCACCCTCCATTAATTATGTCATTGATGTTTGTGTATTCTAAATAAATGAGAATAAGAGTAAGTAATTGAGCTAAATGATACAGATAAATAAACGAGAAGTAAAACAAACATCCATAACAAAAGTAAAACACATAGTAAAGTTCTATTATCCATAATACATTTAAATAAACATAACATAGTCAATTTATTTTTTATCTTCATAATCTGCGAGCTCCAAACTCAATAGGTCATCATCATCTTCATTAAAGGACATGTTTGCTTTAGGCAAACTTGCATGGTGTGATTCCACTTGAACATTTTTGCCCTTTTTATCTTTCTACATCCTTTGATATGCTTCAACGAAATGGGTTGGAGTGCAACATGTACGAGATCAATGGCCACTACATCCACACCGATGGCAAACTTTTTTTTTTGTCATTTCCAGGTTGAGATGAACTGGCTTTCTGTGAATGAGTTTTATTATTAAACCTCTGAATGAGAAATTGCGAGGGTGATCATTTTGTCCTTGATTTTGAAATCTGGCATTATTATTATATCTGCCACCTCGACCACCACGTTGAGACTAATTTCTGTCACCATGATTATAAGTTAGACCTCGTTCTCTACCTATTCTATTATTATATCATTGAGTTGTAGCATGTGCTTCAGGCACTGCTTGTGAACCAACAGGTCTTGCATTATGATTTCTCATAAGAAGTTGGTTATGTTTTTTCTGCTACAAGTAAAGCAGATATGAGTTCAGAATGCTTAGCATAGTTTTTAGCTCTGTGCTGCTGCTGGAGTACAAGATTGCTAGCATGAAATGTTGATAGAGTTTTTTCTATCATCTCAACTTCTGTAATATTCTTATTACATAGTTTTAGTTGTGATACAATACGGTGTAGAGCAGAATTATATTCAGTTACGGACTTAAAGGCTTGAAAACACAGATTTAACCAATCATATTGTGCTTGAGGTAGGACTATTGATCGTTGTTGATCAAAGAGATCATTCAGGGATTGCCATAAGACAGAGGGGTCTTTCTCAGTCAGATATTCATTTTTGAGATCTTTGTTCAGATGGTGACGTAGAAAAATTAGAGCTTTTGCCTTCTGGGCAGTGCTACTTGCAGAATCTTGGATTATAGTCTCACTCAAATCACATGAAGCAAGGTAAATATCAACATCTAAAGCCCATGTTAAGTAATTGTTGCCATTAAGGGCGAGCTCAACAAATTCTCTCTTGTTGATGTCAGACATGTTTGAACTACATCAATTGAGCAATTGAAAAATTATTACTGTCACAACATATTAGTCTACCACTAAAGATTAAAAACGGAGAAGGCATAAATGACTAAAATAGCAAACATATAGCAAGCTTACAATAAATTTCCAGTCATATGAAGTAATCTTATACAGATTGTACAAAGTACAAAATGGACGTGCAAGAGTTTGGTGTGTTCCTTCACTGCCCTTTCTTTGTTTTGGGTGGTAATATTGACATAATTAGTTATTCAAGTTAAATAGTTTTACATATTTGGCATTCAGACTGAAAAAAAAATGGGGCATTATTAAGCAACACATTTTCCAGAGTGTTAAGCATATTTTTCAGAAATAAGTCATGCAACTGATATCGAATTAGTTTCCACATAATGACTCTTTTCAGGCTCCAACTATTATGTCAAAGTAAATTCATGTCATGTATTCAAAGAATATGTACCCGAAAATTCAACAGATTAGGATCACTGATGAATTATATTTTATTAGCACATTGATTTTTTTTTTCTATACTTCCACATAATTGGGAATAGAAAGAATAGGTAGCCAATATTTTAATCAAATATATGAAGTTTTGAAAAAGGGATCCATTTAACAACATAAAATTCTAATAATCCAAATTTCATGATGGTGGACACGCTGTAGGGTTTCGTTGATTTCATCTAATGAACGCAGCGGAATAATTAATCAACGAATAGATCTAGATTTATAATTAATATCATGCGTAGAGATTCAACGTGGATAAAAGGAAAAACTTACAGTTTCTTTCGTAGAACACAAGCTATTATGACTTGTCCTGGAGCGCGAATCCACCACTAGAGGTATCCACGTGTCGAATCAATCAGGTGCAGAATCCAATTCACAATGTATATTCAAACCAAGAACGCTAGGAATTCCTAGAGAGAATAATGGATGCTTAGAACTCAAAACCCTAGGTTTTGTGTATTTGATTTGAACTGCGGAAACAATTATTTTCTCTTCTCTTGAATAATAATGTGTGTTTTCTTATTTTCCAAGAATAAGTAATTCTCTTAATTATATAGAGAAGAATCTCAAATCTTATCTAATAAGATTTGGGCCTTATTTGTTTCCATATCAATTTCATTAATTAATAATCTAATTATTAATATATTATCAAATAGATATTAATCCAATTAATATATTATATACTAATCTTATTAGTATATTATCTAGAAAGATATATTAATCTAATTAATATATAATTAGTACAAAATCTTAGTCCATATCTTTCAATCTCCCACTTGGACTACGATTTTGATTTCAAAAATCATGCACCATCTTTACACCCTTAACCTGATCAATCCAACACTTATAGTGTGACCCTACAAGCCTCCATTACCAACGATAATCAAATTAAAGTCTACACAAAACTCCTAGACTGCGTTGTGTAGCGAACTTGGTATATGGAGAACGTTTACATGGACTCAGTAAACTTAACCTTTCGTGAAGTTTATATAACATCCCTTCATTCGCGAACCACTCAATTAAGCCTAAGATTTGTCATGTGTCTATCCCAATAGCTTAATTAATTCATCTCATCTTTACTAGATGACCCATATAGATCATATTCAATTGCCATAATTGAATACATCTCTTTGCACTGGCCAGTGACTTAGCGGTCAAATAATATAGAGAATCTGAGTGATCTTCTCGAAGTCTAATCGAGCAATTAATTCCATCTTGGCTCAACTACCATTTCATCCACATCATGATGTACCCAACACAAGCCGTATCTACCCCTTTATTGGAGTGCAAGCATTGTACTTGGTCAAAGCACACCACTTTGTAAATAAAATGAGTATTGGCCTCAGGTCTAAGGACTGTTATATACTCCACTTACCAATAAACCATAGACACGCAAAACAAATGGTTTAGAGGTAGGGTATACCAATACTCTCCAAAGTATCCATGTGTCCATCACGAACATCAAATGTTTCGTAGCCGTGAGATCAACTACATTCTCTAAGAATGTGATGCAGACCACATGCCAACCTATCACATATCATCAATATCCCACTCTTGATGATCATTGGTTGGGGCATTTTAAGAGTTATACTCTATCATTAATGTCCCACATCATTAACAACAGTATTAACTCATGGGAACATCTATTTACGAATAATACAAACAAATAAATTATTATTCAAAATAATGTGTAAGCCTTATATGTACACAATGAACATATAGGTGAATGTGATCAAGATAAATGTCTCTTTCAAAAGATGTTTCTAAGACATACTTTCTCAAAACTCCCACTAGCTCTAGCCAATCTTCAGTGTGTCTAATACTCATATTTAAAAAATATTGTGTGGTTCCAAACCCACAAATGTTTCACAAACAAATTAGCTATTTATCCACAGTGGGTACTCGTTCTAATTTTATGTCCATCCTTTCTTTATTATTTCTCTTATCATCATGATTATTACAAGTCGAAATAAGTCTGGAAACCTTTATCAGTGCACTCAACCACTGATAGCTTTAGTTTTCCACCATGGATCAATTAATATTCTTAAGTCCTTCTAAAGTACTTGAGAATAGTCCAAAATGATAATTCCTCAAATGGATTTGTGTCTCACACAACTCCAATAAGATTCTTGGTTAGTTATTATTAACTAGGTCTTTATCTTCTTGTTTCTAAACCAAAAGATTATGTCTCTTAGACAATTCATAAGTAACCAAGATCTATTGAGTTAATTCTGCGTTTGTTCAAGTTTATCATTTTACATGTGTGAGAGGTATTTATACAATACTATGAGAATTTTTAGAGTTATGCAACTATTGCAACATTCTCCTTTTGATAGCTCTCATTGTCTCAAGGTCATCTACCGAGAGATTTCCCCCATCCAATAGAGCATCAAAAACTCCCACTGAATTCTTGTCTTAACTATTAAACAAGATTTCATTCTCTTCACCATCATGTGGTTCTTGAGTTTCCTCAAAACCTACTATACTACGACCCTTTTGAATATTTATTTTAATTCTAAATCAAAATATCAATTCATACATTCTAAATATTATCATTATTTCCAAAATAATGGCATTCGTATTAATTCTAAATTAATATGATTTTTCCCATAAATGTCGTAGTATTAGAAATCACCTTGTGATCTCTAAGTATGTAAAATGATATATCTTCTTAGGATATCCCACAAGCTTCTCATTTTAGATTCTAATTCATCAGTCTAAAAATATATCCCAAGTGATGTAGAGAGATCAATGAAATTCATCATGGATAGAATCATGTCCTACAAGATTCAATCTCTTATTTTGAATGCCCCCATCAGATTGTGGCATTCTGTGAGATGTTCATTCTAATTGAACTCCATGTAATTTCACATTTAATTGATAACATTTGACTAAATGTATGCTTCATGATCAAATCATAAAGCTTTAATACTCTGGTCAATTTGTTTCTCAACTTTCAACTTAAACTCCTTAGATTTTTAAGAGCTTTAGATTTGTATAAATACACATATTCATCTCTTTACAATCATAAGTAAAAGTTGTAATATACAAATATCCACTCATGCTAGAGTTAGTAACTGTCCATTCACAATTATGTGTATCAACTCTAGCATATCTTTGACTTATAGTACTTTCCTAGAAAGTAATTCATATGTCATACATTATATGGAATAAGAATTGTGAGTATCACAAGATTCAAAATCAAATGATATGAGATAATTTAACTTTCTCAACCTCACTATTCTTTTTTTTCATTAGTATGATCAGGTTTACAATGTCAAAGATCCACGAGCTTATTCGTATTATTTAGCTAAGGGTTTTATTATTATCATTGAGAATTCGGTGTTTACAGTCAAACAACCATAATCCATTTAACAGGGATGTAATTCAAAATTATTTTCATTCATTATGTTTCCAAAACTAAAAGAAAAATCTCATTCATGTCTAACATGAGAATAGATATAATAATCATCAACATTAGTCTATTTAAACATAGATCTAATCTATGTATCACTATACGCTCATCAACAACTATTGTTTCATTTTCACGCAAGTGACTAACTTTCACTGTCTCACTTAGCTTCAAACATTTCTCAAATGTTAAACTATAATAGGTATCCAATATCTAACAATGTGAGTTCAAAATAGACGTATGTATCTCAATAATAAACATCCTTATCCTTAGCTTATCGCTTGAACACCTCATGTCTCAAGCTTTGCAAAATCTCTCTTTATGCATCTAAGCATTTCACTAGGAAACATGTGTTCATATCACTTTTACAACTCCATAGCTATAAAAGGACATGACATAGTTAGCCTTAGTGGCATCCTCGATATATTTCTTATGATTCGCTTCGTCGAACTTAGCAATACTAATAGAATCTTTATCAGGATGAGACAAATACTTTGTCATACACATAATCAATGTGCTTCAATCTTAGTAACAAACGCAAATATTGGATCTAATCCAAAACTAATTTGACCAAGTCAACTTATTGATTTCCATCAAGTATTTCAAAATAATTTCGACATTTAATCTAATAAGAAAATAATTCAAAGGAAAATTAGAATTGAGTAAACAACATCACATTCACATGACTAATCAAACAAGGACTTTTGCATTGATTAGCTCCCACTAATTTTAACATATTTTGTGACCCCAAACACAAAATACGAATTTATATCAAATATAAATTTTAGTAGACCAAGATCCAAGTCAATATTATCACAGCGTTTGCTAGGGCTGATAACTGCAATAACACCACTTAGTAGGCCTCCAAGCCAATTGCAAAACTATTTTGCAACTCTTGGTTGATTAATCCAATTAATCTGCATCCTTAAATCACCTTGCACGCTAGGGCGCCAAGATAATTTAAGCAAGTCAACCCCATCACACGATGCCAACTATGCACCTATGAGTGAGCCTTGGCCTCGTCGAGTCAGAGCAAACACTAGGGTGTAAATACTCCAGACCGAAGAGGTTTTTGACACTCAAACAACTATGATGGACGATGCGTATTTCAAAAATAGACTTATATTTTAATAGGGGATTATCATGTGATACTAATTGTTTTCACCCATATCCAATATCGGTTATGATAAAACAATTACTGGGCGCCGCCTACCCAGGCATACCAATGCGGACCACAAATATTGGGCGCCGCCTACCCAAACATGCAAAACGGACTGCAATTATTGGGCGCTGCCTACCCAAACATGCATAGCGGTCTCTAACTACCATAGTTAAAATATGATAAAGTAATATAATCAAATTATAAACAATTATCATGCTGGGCACATAAAATAAACACGTAATCTCTACAAATAAAATACATTAATCCAATTAATACATTTTATTCTAATTAAATTTATGGGTTAATATTTATATTAATCTCTAAATTAATATAAAAGGTCTCATCATTATTTCTTAAATAATGAAATTTTATGTTAATTCAAAATTAACATAAATACACATACATTCTAAATACTCTCATCATTTCTAAAATAATGAAGTTCATGTTAATTCTAAATTAACATATACTCCCTCCGTCCCATGTAATTAGTCCCATTTGGTTTTGGCACGATAACCAATGTTAGTGAGTGTAGTGGAATTAATATTTTATTGATGAGTGTAAAAAAATTTGCCATTTTAGGAAATGGGACAATTAGATGGGACTGACAAAAAAGGCAAATGGGACTAATTTCGTGGGACGGAGGGAGTATATAAATTTATTCAAGATATTTTCATTATTTCAAAAATAACAATACTCATATTAATTCTAAATTAATATAAGAACAAATATTTATAAATATCATTATTTCAATAATGATATATTAGTTCTAAAGTAATAAAAAATATATAAGTGAGCTGAGATTCAAATATGCATATTAATTCCAAATTAATATGATTATGAAAATATCCGTATTATTTCTAAAATAATAAATTTATTTACCTCTGGATAAATATAAATTCACAAATTTTGAATGCCATCATTATTTCGTAACTTATATTAATTCTAAATATATATAATTATATATTCCAAATATTTTCATTCAAACTCAAATATAATAATTCCAAATTACAATATAATATTATTATTTCAAAAATAATAATATGTATATATGTATTATAATTTGAATTTCATAAAACCGATTCCAAATCGATTTGGACTCAATCGCCAATGTGTATGCGATGAAACAATTTCTTCAACTCCGAAATGTATGCATTAAAATAATTTCAGCGATTCTGCCGAAACAATTTCAAAACAGTTGCATGCTATAAATCAATCTGCAAAACTATTTTGATAATTGATTTATTATCACATTGCCACTTCTCGCAACAGCACGTAAATCGCCAATTAAAATAATGCATTCGGCGAAATTAATCAAATGCCTTGAAACAATTTCAAGCAATTGATTTAGACTTCGTAGTCATTGATTTGATAAAACTGATTAACCCATAATTTTAATTAATCATACATATTAATTATAAATCAAGCCCCGGGCTCTGATACCACTGTAGGGTTTCGTTGATTTCATCTAATGAACGCAGCGGAATAATTAATCAACGAACAGATCTAGATTTATAATTAATATCATGCGTAGAGATTCAACGTGGATAAAAGGAAAAACTTACAGTTTCTTTCGTAGAACACAAGCTATTATGACTTGTCCTGGAGCGCGAATCCACCACTAGAGGTATCCACGTGTCGAATCAATCAGGTGCAGAATCCAATTCACAGTGTATATTCAAACCAGGAACGCTAGGAATTCCTAGAGAGAATAATGGATGCGTAGAACTCAAAACCCTAGGTTTTGTGTATTTGATTTGAACTGCGGAAACAATTATTTTCTCTTCTCTTGAATAATAACGTGTGTTTTCTTATTTTCCAAGAATAAGTAATTCTCTTAATTATACAGAGAAGAATCTCAAATCTTATCAAATAAGATTTGGGCCTTATTTGTTTCCATATCAATTTCATTAATTAATAATCTAATTATTAATATATTATCAAATAGATATTAATCCAATTAATATATTATATACTAATCTTATTAGTATATTATCTAGAAAGATATATTAATCTAATTAATATCTAATTAGTACAAAATCTTAGTCCATATCTTTCACACGCTACATCGGCAAATGAAAAATTGCTGACAGACATCAACTGATAAACACAATTTTGGGCGGCTAACATATATATTGTTTTTTATGTTGTGAATAGAAAAAAATTCATACATAGAAAGCAGTATCTATACAGAATGAGAGAAACGCAGATAGAGGGGAAAATAACCGTATCTCTTATTTCCACTTAATGTCAATATATACATTAATTTACAAATCCTAACTATACCAATAATAGGTCCATAGAGCCAAATAAACAAAAGTCCAAAGTAATGGCCACATAAATAAATAATATATTTACAACACTCCCCCTTGGACATTACTTCGTTATGTTCATGCATCGTTAAAAACCTCTCCAAAAACTATGTAGGAAAAATAGTCGAGGAAAAGAGTACAAGACATAAGCTTATTCATGTGTTGCACTAGATACCTCATTAAAAACCTTAACTAAAAAAACCCAGTAGGAAAAAACTTAGTAAGGGAAAAAGAGTACATCTAGTTAACCTTCTGAGTAGAATATAAACCTTCAGAGCCTAAACACAAAAACTACTATGAGATTATTAATCTTCTCCGAAATAATAACTTTCAAAATTTCAAGATAATTTGAGATTGTCGCTCCCTCTGAAAACAACAATCTTCCAAATATAATCTATTATGAATTTATTTTCAAATGATAATTTGTGGCTCTTCTGGAGCTGACATGTGTAAGAATGCAAATAATAAATATTTAGAATACTCACCGCTTGTTCGTGCAACACAAACGTATTATCCTCAACAATGAGAATGAGGAATATTACTCTTGTCATAGCATTATATGCCACATGAATATATTGTTTCAATTAATGTTAACAACATAAACAGTCATAACACAGAAATATGGGGATCAAATAAATATTACTCATCCACTTGTATACTACTAATACCATATATTGATTTTTTTATAAGATAGACAAGGTACAAGTATCTTGTACCATGAAGATAACAAATTATGTATTTAACATCTTTCCGACACCTCTTATAAGAGAAAAATTCATCTTTGCCAACAAGTAATTCCAAATGTCATATCAGGCCTGATAAAATAGTGTTGTAATAACACTCAAGTAAGGAACTTCTGGTCCTCTATATACTTTTGTTATCTTCTTTAAATCTAAACGAGTCATTATCCACTTTTGGATCAAATGACCATAATGCATTGCGTGGACGAACTTTCACAAAAGTCGATTGATATGTATAAAAGCCTCTTCGGAAGATAGTTGATCTGCAGGTCAACTAGCACTTGATCTTATCAAGTGTTTCATTTAAAACTCCGTCTTTATGCATGAGCTAGCTTGTTCAAGCTCTTTATGTTTTCTAATAATATACACATAATACATTATTTTCAATATATTCCTTCAGCAGGAAGGATTCAATTAAATGAATTATACCATGTTGCAATTCTCATTTTCTTCCTAAATCCATTAAAGATTTTCATACATGTACCAATGTCCAATGACCAATACAAAAATTCAATCATGACGTTCATTAACTGCATATATATAATTTCATATTTTCTGCCATACATTTAGTTGCGGAACATTATGTCATAGAAAGTAGGATAATAATTTGATAAAAGTCAATAATGGGTGTCTGCAAAAAACCCGTGAGCTATTTATCTCGCTTAATATTTCACCACCTCATTATTCTAATTTCCCTTCTATATAAATACTATTTTGTATCCTGCAGGGATAATATTTTCAGTGTATGTGATATAAAGTATATACTTTTATTTTATTTAGCGAGTGAAGTTCCGTCTCAATTGCTTCTTTTATTTCAGTCAATTATAGTGCTTCTGGCACTTGGGCTTTGGATCCATATTATGAATTAAGGAATATAAGAGCAATTGTAGAGACATATATATTGTCGATAATTGTGATTATATAACATATTTCTCCTTTATACATAAAGTTCATAATAATATCAATATTAACCAAGTTTTTTTCCCTTCATTTCCCATAATTATATAACTTCGTTGTTCCGCGATCCCAATGTTATTATTACATTATGCACGTGCTAGTCATTGAGATTTATTGTCTTCAGGACAATCCTCTTCAGGAGATTGTAAGAGTGTTATTTTCTTATTGAAATTTATTTCTGTGGATATCTAACTTTAGCACCAATAAATCTCTCATGCTTCTGGCATTGAGGAGTATCAGTTAATATGTATGGTCCATATATATCTTCTTCATGGTGCATAAGATCTATTCAATCCTTTATAATAAATAAATGCATTTATAAATGCATATGAAAGAATACTTGCTAAATCGCAAGTTAATTATATTTCGAACTTCCTGTTCTAATTCATTTGTGCGTGAATTTAGATAGGATCTTTATGAGGCATTCTATCAAATGTGGGCTTTTATCCCCCCCTAATGCCAAGAAATAATCTTCATTAATTTACAGTCACGTACCAAATACATTGATCCCCTTATAAATGGCTTTAAATATTTGATTATAGACGGAGATTTTTGTTCAACATATATTCTTATTTTATGTTGAGAGCTCGTAGAGGCACGTTTTGGTGGTGATTGAAATTTAGACTGTAAAATAAATAATTCGCAGATGGGAAATGATTATTAATTTATCACGCACTATTATTTGGGGGAATATATTAAATATGCAGTTAGTCGGATTTATTTCAAATGCATATCCAACAAATATATATATATATATATATATATATATATATATATATATATATA
>JAPKLW010001369.1:64119-82268 GCA_026898455.1 Plectranthus barbatus | reverse complement strand
ATATATATATATATATATATATATATATATATATATATATATATAGGTGGGATCATGTAAAAAAAAATCTCCATGTGAGAAAAAAGAATGAATCATGTCCATCAGATCTAAAAAAATCAATGGTTGATATTGAATCAAGCAACAATTGAAATGCAATCAAGCAACAAAATAATAAAGCAACAACTAAAACACAATCAAGCAACATTGCAATTAAGCAACGACCTGAATACAATCAAGCAATGTCGTGAATGCAATCAAGCATCTTTCTCACTTTCTCACGTTAAGAGTTTTCTCACCGGATCCGCTCCCTATATATATATATATATGTGTGTGTGTGTGTGTGTGTGTGTGTGTGTTGGAGTTTTAGTAGGATTAAGAACAATAAACCTCACTTTTATGTCTAATGACATGATATTCATCTCACCAACATTATCCATTCATAAAGACTTAATTGAGGAATCAAGGAATTTGATTCTGTATACTACAATTGTATTAATAATTTTAGCACATAGATTATTACGTGTGGACTATAAATATATTAAAGTCCTCAATTTGGGCCATAAAAATATTTAAAATCATTCTAATGTTGGTTAATATTGTCCAAATATAACTTATAATAAGAGGTATATTATATCAATATCACTTTTCACAATCCAACAAGTTATGATATGCCCAATATGATCCAAATGCTCATGTCATTAATCAAAAAGTTTTGGATCATTAAAACTTATGTTCATTGCAACATGATTATTCTATTGAATATTAATATACAATTCAGCACTCATGATTTATCATAACAAATATTTATATTTTCTAAAATATAGTAGATGAACAAGAGTAAATAACGATAAATATAATAATTTAATACAGTCTCAATGAATATAGGAGTTTGAGTATAGAACGAGTTACTTGTCCATTGAAGCCAATGAGAGATCAATTATGCAGCATCCGAATAAGCAAATAAAATAGATAATCCATGTTAATAATCTTGCTGAGCAATAATAATTGGTACCGAATTGTATCCAAATAATAACTCCAAATATAATAACCCAAATAATGCCAAAAATAAGGATACTTCGAATCCAAGCAAATAATCCAAATAATCTCAAAGACAAAAATAATCCGAATCAAGTAAATGATCCAAATAATTTGTATTGAACTCCCAAAGATAATAATCCAATTAAATAAGGTAATTCAAATATCTTCAATAATAAGAAAATAATCCTTGATAATAGTCCGTGCAAAAGAAGGATAATTTGTGCTAATAACCCAATAATCCTTGCAAAGATAGCAATAATTCGTGCTAATAATAATTCCAATAAGGAAATTATCCAACTAACATGTGCAAAAAAAAAAAAAAACATTGTCATTCTCTTTAATCAGCCGCATCTTGAATTCCAACAAAAAATGTTAGTATTCACAACTCCCACGACTTTACATTTTTGCAACATTCACGAAAAGCCTCAATGGCATGTAAACAACATTCTTTTGGGCTATGCACACCAAGATTATAGGCACAAGTCTGAAAGTCAATATCTACATTCATATTTTATGACCTTAAAATCAGATATCCCCAAATCTGTCACCGAAGTATCTACGGCAATAGAATCGGCGGCCGATATTTCCTGCTCTCTAAAGTCGGCCATTTATCGAGTTGCGAAATGTGCAGGACTTCGTAGCAATAACAACAATCAATTAATTAGGTAGATGCATTTATCAATTTAGGAACCGTCAAAGGTCCAAATCATAGTGAAAGTGGTGAGAATCATGCGGTTAATCCACCACGAACATTCCGACATATGAATGTAAATCCAATTAGAAATCCAAATGAGAATTAGAAGCCCGCAATCAGAACCCAAATAATTCAAATACCATAGCAAGGCTGATATAAATAAATATATAATAGAGGAATGCCTGATTTCCGATACCCGGTGTTAATTGACGTCTTCAAGGCAGTAGCGCATCCAAATTCTCAACTGGTTAGAACTTCGTGCTGATAAAATAGAAAAAATTTCATTCATAGAAAGCAGTATCTGTACAAAAAGAGAGAAACGCATATAAAGGGGAAAATAATTGTATCTCTTATTTTCACTTAATGTCAATAATACATTAATTTACAAACCCTAACTATACCAATAATAGGTCCATAGAGCCAAATAAACAAAAGCACAAAGTAATGGCCACATAAATAAATAATATATTTACAACATTTTAGAGTTTCTTCAATGAATTATGTGGCCCAAAAAAAATTGATTAATATGGCCCAAAAAAAATTGATTAATAGTCTGTAAACATACAAATAAAACGGGAGACTTTGAAATCAACAGACGTGTTCCAGACTTCACCAGATAAATAAAATAACAAATCTTGCAGAACTTTCAGAATTTGAAGAAGAGAGAATTTGAGGCAAGAAGTTAATTACATTAGCAATGCAAATAAATTTGAGAAATTATCTTGCAGAAAATACACAATTCTTTTCTAGGGCAAACAAACCAAAACTTCTCGGTAGAGTTTCGTGCTGATAACGTGTTGTGATTTAATTGGCATCAAAATAGAGAATTTTATTTTTTATCAACATCTCTTTACAAAAGAGTGAATTCAAATATATAAGTAATGTCCAATAAATAAATAAATAAAGTTATAACACTAGAGATGTTATTACTGTAGTTTATTAAATCTTGCGATTTATATGTTTGACTAGTTATTTTATGCAAAATTTACTGTTACTCCAAAACTAATAAAGACGACAGAAAACGACCGCATTAAAAAATAGATATAAAAATGGAAGAAAGAAATCAACGATTTCATAACCGCAGAGCCAAAATTCAAGAGCAAATTCATTACCACTTTCTCCCTCCTGTCCCTGTCCCCACTCTAGCTCCTCACCACCCAATCCTTAGCCCCTTCCAGAACCTCCCCACCTCCGCCGTGCCTATTATGAATCCCGGCAACTCGTGATCACACAACCTCTGTTTAATGCAGGCGTTGACTACTAGTATTTGAAAAGATAGCGACAGCTTTTCATTGAAATGTCGCTGCTGAGGAGGAGAAGGGCCGCGCAGGATGACCCCGCAAGAGCGCCGGACCCGGAGGAGAGGAAGCCGGAAGTCCAAGAGCGCGAGAAGCAGAGGAGCAAGTGGTCTTGCTTGGATAACTGCTGCTGGTTTATTGGGTGCGTATGCGTGACGTGGTGGGGGCTGTTGTTTTTGTATAATTTGATGCCTTCCTCTTTTCCACAGTACGTTACGGAGGCGATAACGGGTCCGATGCCCGACCCGCCTGGGCTGAAACTTAGGAAGGAGGGGCTGAGGGAGAAGCACCCGGTGGTCTTCGTGCCCGGGATCGTCACCGGAGGATTGGAGCTGTGGGAGGGGCACCAATGTGCAGAGGGCCTGTTTAGGAAGAGATTGTGGGGAGGGACTTTTGGAGAAGTTTACAAGAGGTATCAAAAAACAAGAGTTTTTCTTTTTCTTTTTCTTTTTTTTTTTTCTTGAAAAATTTGAGGTGGATTGACTGGGCTAGAGGAGGTGGAAAGATGTTTGTTTTTTAGTGTATAAGTGAGTGGTCATGGTTCTTTTTTGTTGAGATTTTTTTTGAGATTGTTTTAGGTGTGATTGTTGATGCTTCGAATGGATTGAAGTTATTGGTTTCTTGGACTTTTGTGAACTTTTGAGATTGATTATGCTGTTTTTTAGAATTGGTGAAGGGCATATTTGTTGGCAAATTTTGAAAAGGATATGATATGCATCCCTATTTTACTTTCTCTGAGTTAGTTTTAGAGCAACTTTGTGCTATTGATCTTGAGTAGATGGCTTTTAGTAACTGGGCTTCTAAAAATGTTGGATTTTGAAATGCTTTTACCATTCTATCTCTGAAAAAGCATGTTGTTTCTTTTTATAATATACAGTTGGCAGTGATTTGCAATCACAAAGAAAATGATATTAGAAATCTGTTAGAATATTTCATTAAATCTAGTCACAGATATGTTTTCTTGAAGTGATATGATCATCAATGTGCTCTCTAATTCTAGTATTAAGATTAAGAGGGTTTTGTGTATTTTCCATTAGTATCATTGATACAAAACTGGGAAGCATTTATTGATGGCATGTGGTTATCAACTGCAGACCTTTGTGTTGGGTGGAGCACATGTCGTTGGACAACGAAACTGGTTTGGATCCACCGGGTATAAGGGTCAGGCCTGTAACTGGTCTGGTAGCTGCGGATTACTTTGCACCTGGATACTTTGTGTGGGCAGTTCTGATTGAAAATCTTGCTCAGATTGGATACGAGGAGAAAACAATGTACATGGCATCGTATGATTGGAGGCTTTCATTTCAAAACACAGAGGTAGAGATTTGCTTACTAACTCCCAAGTGATGGAGAGAGTATATATTTTACACCGTGTATCTATATATGTTCAGGTTCGTGACCAGTCACTGAGTAGGATAAAGAGCAACATAGAGCTGATGGTTTCCACCAATGGTGGCAACAAGGCTGTGATCATTCCTCACTCCATGGGAGTTCTCTACTTTCTTCACTTCATGAAGTGGGTCGAGGCAGATGCTCCGATGGGTGGAGGGGGTGGGCCGGACTGGTGTGCTAAGCATATAAAGGCGGTGATGAACATTGGCGGACCACTTTTAGGAGTTCCCAAAGCTGTTTCTGGTCTTTTCTCTGCTGAAGCAAAGGATATTGCTGTTGCTAGGTACGGTATATGTTTGGAAATTTGTGTGTGTTTTGTTTTGTAGCTTGAAAATGAAGGTGAGTGTGTGGCAGGGCCATAGCACCAGGCGTTCTGGATAAAGACTTGTTTCGTATCCAAACTCTTCAGCAGCTAATGAGGATGACCAGGACTTGGGACTCAACCATGTCCATGATACCCAAAGGTGGTGACACCATTTGGGGTGATCTCGACTGGTCCCCCGAGGATGGCTATGTTCCTAGAAGACGAAAGCATGATGAGTCCATGCTAGCTGAAGATGGAGGCACTGAATCAAAGCCGAGACGCGTGCATTATGGAAGAATTATATCATTCGGGAAAGACATTGCTGAGGCTGACTCTTCTGAGATTCACAGAATCAATTTCCGGGTAAACATAATTAAGCTATTGCTGTTTCTGACAAAATATCAGCATTCAAACATGTTGTTGTCCGTGCAGGACGCTGTAAAGGGAAAAAACGTGGCGAACAACACGTGCCTGGACGTGTGGACAGAGTACCACGACATGGGGTTTGGAGGCATCAAAGCAGTCGCTGAATACAAAGCTTACACTGCTGGAGATTTGGTGGACCTCCTGAGCTTCGTGGCCCCGAAAATGATGGCTCGAGGCAGCGCCCACTTCTCGTATGGAATAGCTGATGATCTGGACGACCCCAAGTATCAGCATTACAAGCACTGGTCCAATCCACTCGAAACAAAGTAAGATAATTCATTAATAATTCCTAGGCAGGAATTAATAATTTATGGTTTGGCTTTCCTGCAGGCTGCCGAATGCTCCTGAAATGGAGATCTTCTCCATGTATGGAGTGGGGATCCCCACGGAGAGGGCCTACATCTACAGAGAGACTCCATCGGCGGAATGCTACATTCCCTTCCAAATCGACACGTCTGCAAGCGAGGAGGAAGAAGATATGTGCCTGAGAGACGGGGTGTACACGGTGGACGGGGATGAGACGGTGCCTGTTCTGAGCGCAGGGTTCATGAGCGCCAAGGGGTGGCGGGGCACCACCAGGTTCAACCCCTCGGGGATCAACAACTTCGTGAGAGAGTACGACCACGCACCACCGGCCAACCTTCTGGAGGGCCGGGGCACTCAGAGCGCCGCCCATGTGGATATCATGGGGAACTTTGCTTTGATTGAGGACATCATGAGGGTTGCTGCCGGCGCCACCGGAGAGGACCTCGGCGGCGATCACGTCTTCTCCCAGATATTCCACTGGTGCGATAAGATTGAGCTAGCTTTGTAAACTACTACTTCTTTGCTTGTTTTCTTATGCTGTACAAATTTAGAATAACCATGATATAGATACATGCACAAATGTGTACAAGAGTATGTTACATTTTATTTTAAGAAAAAAATTATTGTTTTATATATATTGCAAGCTTCAATGATTTTGGGCTGTAAATTAATAAATCAAAACGTTCACAAGTTAGCTCAATAAATATTTATTTAAGTTATTTTATCGAATGAAATAAAATTGAGCTCTATAGTATTCCATTCATGACCAAAAAGTTCCAAGATTAACATTTTTATAATTTAAGAAAAAAACATAAGATTTGAGTATAAATCTATATATATATATATATAGGGGCTGATCTGGTGAGAATAGCCCTTTTCATGAGAAATGAGAATAAATCTCGTCCATAGATTTGCCAACATCAACGATCCAGATTACATAAGAGCTTTAACAAAAAACGCGGCATAATATCCTCATTTTACTTCATTTAAGGGCAACATAGTCATTACGAACGTACATGGCACAAGAGTTGTGTTTTGTTTATTTTATGTATTATATACTTCATTTTATCTTACTTATACTTCATTTTATCTCAATTGCGAATCATTATAAAATAAATTCGATTCGAATTTTGATGTTACAGGTGACATGCATTTTATCTTAGCAGTTCTTCATTATATCTTAGTTATTCTTCATTTTATCTCAATTGTGATTCATTATAAAATAAATTCGATGTGAATTTTGATGTTATATGTGACATGCATTTTATCTTAGCAGTTCTTCATTATATCTTAGTCATTCTTCATTTTATCTCAATTGTTGCTCATTATAAAATAAATTAAATAAAAATAAAATCAAATTTTCGAAAAAAAATGATTTCAATTCTCTTCATTTTATTTCCTATATACATCATTAAATAAAAAAATCAAATTTTTAGAAACATTTCTCTTCATTTTATCTCCTCTATAAGTCATTAAATGGAAAAAATTAAATTAAATAAAAATAAAATCAATTTTTCGAAAAAAGTATTTAAGTTCTCTTTATTTTATCTCCTATATACATCATTAAAAGAAAAAAAATCAAATTTTTAGAAACATTTCTCTTAATTTTATCTCCTCTATACTTTATAAATGAGAAAAATTAAATTAAATAAAAATAAAATTAATTTTTCAGAAGAATATGTTAAGTTTATTTTATCTATTTAAAACTTCATTAAATTAGAAAATTTAATTAAATAATAATAAAATTTAATTTAATTTTAGAGTATTAGATGACTCAACAAGGCAATCGAAATCTTGTAAAAAATAAAAAATAAAAGGAATTACAGATCCAAATATGTAATAATGAAGTTCGCGGAGGATAAAATGAAAATAGAAATGATTTGAGGGAGATACCATCAGGTTAAATGACAATGATACCCTTAAATATGTAATAATGAAGTTCGCGGATGATAAAATGAAAATGGAAATTATTAAAGCATGACCGCAGATCTTGTGAAATCAAAGGCTGAGATTTATTCTCATTTCTTACATTAACATCTATTCTCATATGATCTAACCTCTATATATATATATATATATATATATATATATATATATATATATATATAGTTGCGTTCATTTCTGAACTAAGTGTTGTGAATGAACAATGAACATACATCCAACCTTTGATTTATTTAATCCAGCGGTTAATAGGATGACACATGTCAATTAAATAATCATTTTTTATTTCATTAAGGGTAGTATAGGTATTGTATAATAATTAATTTTTAGTATGGTTATTTAGTTTGGTAACTGCTATATTCACGCAATCTTTAGTATCAATCATATATTTTTTCACTTCAGAATTTTCGATTCATTATACGAATTCCATTAATTTTTTTTCACTTCGTCGTCTGATTATACGGTTCCTTATACCGTTTTTTCTACACCTTTTTTTTTAATTAGTATGAACGACATACCAGGTACTTGTTATTTTTTTTACTATTCGTTGTTTTAATTATTGTTCTGTGTTTTTTATAATTCATTTTTTTGCATTCATTCGGTTATTGTTATTTTTTTTTTCATTTTTTTTGAACGTTCTCTTATGTTTTATATTGTTGTTTTTGAATGCAAATTTTCATTAATGTATCGGTTTTGTTTTTTTATGAAATCTGAAGTTTATAATTTCTTTGTTATTGAACGCTAACGTAATGTAAATTATCTTATAGTTATCAGTGTATGTTCCAGCGTTTGTTATCTATATTTTTTTTTTATAAATAGTTTGGTATCATTATTTCACATATAATCTATCATTTTTATGATAATAAATTGTAATTAATGTTTTTTTGATTTTGTTTACAGATTGTTCCGGTTCTACCATTAATGATTCTTCAAGTATTATATAAAATGCGATTTATTTTATTAATACATATCATATGTAGCATTCATCCGCCTAATGTTGTTAAAACAAAAGGCAGTGGTAGTCGGAAGATATCGCGGATTGAGAAAATAAGGAAGGATATGGAGAAACCTCTGAGAAAGTGTCACAAGTTGGGCAATCACGATTCGAAAAATTGTGATAAAATGAAAGATCTTGAGAAGAAAAAAGGTTGATATTCATTTGGTTTTTTTCAGTATTTATACATTCCAGTATGATTTAGTTACGTTTTTCCCGGATTACATTAATATTGTTTTAGTTTTTTCACTTATAATACTTCGTTATTCTGATTTAATTTGGATATGTTTTTTATTTTTTTTTCATGATAATTGTTTATCATTACTAGTTCTTTTAGCATTATTGTTGTATTTTGGTATCATCAATTTTCATTTTATATATCATTAAATTGTCTGTCTTCTCAATTATTGTAAGTATTTATAATATTTTGTTAATTTTTTTCTCTGTTGTGATATACTCCTTCATAACCTATTTTTTCAAAACTAATTTAAATCTTTAAATATAGTTGGGTGTGTCACAAAATAAAATATTATCAACGAATTCTCAATAGTCAAGTGTGTTAGCAATGTTATTATCTGCATCGTAGTTCGTATAATATCATTATTTTTAGCACTATGTGTCATTCATTATCTTACCGTGGACATTCTTTATTTTTTCACATCTTAATACAGTGTGTGTATGTACTGAATTACATTTTTGTATATTGAAAACATAAATTATAAAACAGAATACATTTATAAATTTTGATCCAAAATGCAAATCACTAGATATTCAAAAAAGTTAAACATTTAAACATCATACGATTCAGTTAAACTGTTTCTAAATCCACCCAAAAGCAAAAATAATATCCTTGACAAAATATTCACCAGTCTAAACCTGCATTTGGAGTATATCACTAACAAACTTTCCAACATCCACTTCATTAATCTCTGCCTCAGCGTTGATGTATTCCAGGCCTTCTTTCTCATTGTTCAGTGCACAAGCATTATTTGCTGACAAGAGAAGGGTGCAGGTATATTTGGCTCGTAGATATTGGTAGACGACCTTGCTCCTTTTTGGTAAACATGCACACCAATCTGATTCTTTCTCACCATTATACAGTTGCATGTGTCTCAACATCAGAACGGCACAATCGCGCTTGTTGACCACTGTCTCAGCAAACAAAGGCACTCTTTTTGGTTTAACCTTCTCCAAACCTCTACATATGTTTCTGAGAGGTAGATCGACCATGTATTTTTGCAAATACTTGCGCTGCATTTTTTAGAAATTAAGTTATTTGTCAAGTGTAATTATATAACTTCAAAAATATATATTAAAAAAATAAATACATGTAGTTTTAGTATTAGTACCAGTTTCTGCAGTGTATTGTGGTATGCACCAATTTCATTTGCACCGGTATCATCGTATTCATAATCTATCACTGAAATCCTCTTTGGCTTCAAGGTAAAAGCAACCATGTACCACTTTTCCTTCTCAAAAACAAGAAAATTAACCTGTCATTCACAATATTTAAAATTAAATGACATTGTTATAAAGTATTAATGATAAATGCTATTAAAAACAATGACAAGTACAGTGATAAATATAAGGCCTTACAGTTTCAATATTCTCCCAAGTGAAGAAAAAAATTAATGATAAAAGATTCATATATTTAATGATATAAGTTTAACTAGAAAATGATATTAATTCGTAATATTTACTGTCTTCATGACTAGTAATGTTTAACTAAATTCTCATGGGGAAAAAACTGATATTATCACTGTACGTTTAATGATAATATTTTTATAGGTTAATGACATTTAATGAATATTATGATCAAAAAGTCATTTAATGATCAATATGGTGAACTAACAATGATATGTATGATTTCGAACAATGACAAACACTATATATTTGTGCATATATCATTAGATAAGAAACATACATGCTAACTACACAAATAATGATAAACGAACAATATTATAAAGATTCTATTTTTAAATTTTTATTAAGCCCGCGCTCGTGATGTTCTAAGTTTTAGTATTTTCATGAACTTTTTTTTTTACAGAATCAAACCATGAAACATGGGGCGGATCACAAATCTTTCAACAAAAAAGTAGTTCGAATATAATAGAACCTGTAGATGATGAGCCCGCTGCTGTTTTTTTCTTCGGCCCCATGACGACGTATTTTTGCAGACTTCGTTTTTGATTTGAACAACTGAAACAAAAAAACCCTAGTAAAAAAAAATCAACAATAACAGTTTTTACTTCTTTGATTTATACCATAGAAAATAAATACAATAACAGAGGAAAAATGATATATATTCACCGGAGTTTCTTACCTTATGTTGTTTTCCGGATTGAAATCTTCGACCAGAGGTAATCTCAACTTCTTCCGATTTCGTCCTCGTTGATTTCTAATGGACTATTTTGTTTAATTGCAGTACATTAATGACATCCAACAACACACTGAATATTTGTTTAAATGTGGAGAGATCGTGGGTAGATTTTTTGGTAACCGCATCCTAAATGATCGACTTTCAGTTTTTAATTAATCGACAATTTTTTTTGGTTCCTAATTTACCCTTTTAATGACACATCTGAAACTATATAATGATACACATTAACTTTAGATCTTGAACGTTGATTTAGGGATTGGATGGTTAGATATTGGTCTCTGTTCATTCACATAGAACTGTTCATCCTAGATCGCTCCCCTATATATATATATATATATATATCACTTAATAATTTTAACTAGCAAAATTTTTAAGTATAGTTCAACCTATAGCAACTCTTATAAAAACATTCAGAATATAGCAAAAGTGCTTTGACCAAGGTTTGAATGGAGTTGAAATTCCAATTACACCCTCCTATGTATTTCTTTTATATTTATCTTAATTTAATTCCATATACACAAAATGAAATTCCGTCTACACGCTTAATTAAAATTCCCAAAAATCCGCATAAACAATTTTGGTATCAGAGCCATATAACACATTTTAATGACACTACTAAGAGAAGAAATTTTGAAAATTCAAAATAATATAAAATTAATATAAGAATTAATAAAATTTCATAAAATAGAAAATGAAATATACGAAGTATTTCAACTAGAAATTTTATTAGAAAAACTAGAAAAACAACTCAGAATTTTAATAACTGCATGACAGAAGGGAATTCAAAAGTATCTAATTTAATATTAACATTAATAGAAACAATTAAAGAAAATCAAAAAGAATTATTAGATTCAATAAATCAAATAAATAAAATAAAAATACGAAAATATAAATACCAAGATTTAATAAATTTCCTAAAAGAACAAGGAGAATTAGATAATGAAGAAATATTAACAGGAAAAGAAAAATGTCTTGAATGTAAAGAAGCATTAGAATTAATACAAGAATTAGTAACAAAAGGGACAACTAGAAAATTAATAAAAAATGAACCTATAAATTTAAAAAATAAATGGATACCACCAATTCGAAGATAAACGAAATAGAAAAATTATCAAAATTAATAGATAAATTACAAATACATGATTTAAATGTTGCAAGAATAGATGAAGAAGATGCTCAAGGTATCATATATGGAATAGATAGTGATGATGAAAATCCAACATTAAATATGGAAGAAGATGAAGAAGAAAAACGTAAAAAAGAAGATTATATTAAGCGACAAGAAAATGCTTCTACAAGTAATGAAACACGACCAAATAAATATGAAAAAAGCTTTATTGATTATATGTATAAAAATGATTATACATATACAAAAGGAAAATACAAAAAGAATATTTCACCATCATATATTCAAAAAGAAAGAAGTATAAGTAGTGGAGTATTAAACATAGATTGTGCATCAAATGCATCAAGTTTAATTATGTTATGGATAAATCAATTCCAAATGATAGTCCAAACTGATGATGATACAATTAGCAATTTACCACTAGAAGATTTTTTAACATATATAATGTATAAAGCTACAGGACAATTATCAGACTGGTTACAAACAACGCCATATAATTATAACAACTATGCTAAAACAGATACATCAAAGGAAGCTAAATTTGACCTTCTAAAACAATTAGCCAAAGAAATATTTGCAGAATTTTTTGGGGACGAATCAGAAACGACACGAGAATTTGAAAAATCACATATTATAAAAATACTAAGTAATATGGCTCTCTGTGACCCATGTTTTACAGAAAATTTCTTTTGCCAAATAAGAAAATATTATTATAGAACGCCATATAGAACTGGTCTATTAGATATAGTAAAAAGTAAACTACCACCAACAATGTTACGATATATAAATATACAATTAACAAACCCAGCAAAAACTAAAACAACAGAAACATTAGGATTAATAGAAAAATATGCATTAGAATATAGAGATGATTTGTGTATGAGAAAAACTGAAGAAAAATATTTAGAAAAAATAAATATACGATGTTGTAAACAACTTGAAACAATTCCACATCAATATGGATGTAAACCAGAAAGAAAGAGAAGATATAAAAAACAATATTATCCTCGATATAAAAAAGAAATTATAGAACCAAGCATAAGTCCACATAGTGCACCAGTTTTTTATGTTGAAAATCATAATGAAATTAAACGGGGAAAAAGAAGAATGGTTATAAACTATAAAGAAATGAATAAAGCCACTAGAGGAGATGCATACAAATTACCTAGGCAAGATTATATTTTTAATAAAATTAAAAAGGCAGAATGGTTCACAACTCTTGACGCAAAATCAGGATATTGGCAGTTACGATTACATAAGGATACTAAACCTTTAACAGCATTCAGTTGTCCACCACAAAATCAATATCAATTTACAGTTTTGCCATTTGGATTAAAACAAGCACCTAGTATCTATCAACGATTTATGGATAATAATCTTAAGGGGTTTGAATCTATAAGTCTGGCATATATAGACGATATTATAATTTTTACTTTAGGAACAAGAAAACATCATTTAAATCAAGTTGCAAAGATTCTACTAACTAAAAGAAAAAGGAGTAATTCTAAGCAAAGAAAAAGCAAAAATAGCATTAGAAGAAGTAGAATTCCTAGGAATGAAAATTTTAAAAGGAGGATACATTGAACCACAAAAACATTTATTAGAAAAAATTAATAAATTTTCAGATAAAATAGAAATCAAATACAACGATTTCTTGGATGTTTAAACTACATTGGTGAAAAAGATTTTATAAAACAACTTTCAAAAGAACGAGAATTATTACAAGAAATGATATCAGAAAAGATTTCATGGAAATGAACAATTAGTGCAACACAAGCTGTAAAAGCTTTAAAAGAATTATGTAAAAACCTTCCAAAATTATATCTACCAAAACCAAACGATTTACTCATTCTAAATACTGACGCAAGTCAAGATACTTGGGGAGCAGTCCTTCAAGCAATCCCAAGTGTTTATAATGATTTCAAAATATTTATCACAAATAATAAACCATCTGAAGTAAAAACATTTTTAAAACAATTTAAGAATATATTATTAACGAAATGGGCATCGGGAACATTTAAACCAGCTGAGAAAAATTATACAGTTCATGAAAAAGAAACACTTGCATTCATAAAAGCATTACGAAAATTCAAATTGGACTTACAACCAATAAAATTTATATATCAAACGGACAGTTCTTATACAAAAGACTTTACAAAATACAAGATAAAAGAATCATATAATAAAGGACGACTACTTAGATGGAGCCTTGAAGCTCAACAATACGATTTCTTATCTTTATACATTTCAGGCAAAGAAAACAATCTAGCAGATACATTAACAAGAGAATGGAAGGAGTACGATCCATCCTGAAAACAGAAAGAGAAAGATTATTAGAAAAAGCAAAACAACTTCGTCTGCAAGCACAACAATTACAAAAGGAAGCAAGCCAAGCAGATAAAGAAGCACAAGCAATAGAATTAATGCTTAACTCATCCAGTGACAAATCAACCGAAGATTTTCCAGCAGCAACAATCAAGGATAAATCAAAGACAGAAGAACAGGCAACTGGTGGATCTCGATCTAAAGAAAAATTTGATGAAGAAGAAAGAGCTAAAGCATACTATGTTATTTTTAATGGTTTAAACACAGGAATATATGATGACTGGAGCAAAGCAGCGATCTTCATCAACAACCAAAGTGGCATCATCTACAAAAAATATCCTAGCCTACAGGAAGCAAAAAATGCACTAACAGAGTACCGAAGTACTTATGCAGCAAAAGCATCAATGCCAGGACAACCACTTCAATCAAGAATGACAAGTTTAGGGCGAATCCCTAATAACAAACCACTAACAATAAATTATATCCCTACTGAACAAGAACGGGAAGAATTAACAAAACTAACCAAAGCAATTTTTGATCAAGAATATAATTTCTTGGTTAATTACACAATAGCAGACAAACTCTCAAGCATATACCCTATTGAAGGAATATTTCAATGGCCCAAGGCAATTGTTTTACCAGAAGCAGATCCTATTAAGACATATATGATGTTCCAAAGCGGACTCATAAGTACAATCTACTTCAGAAGCATGGATATATTTCGATACTTCCCAAACTACATGAAGAAAGCTATTTAACAATATCATTCAGGAGTGATAAAACAAAGAGAAGGATTTCTGAAGATATTTGCAACATACCCACTATTCTTCAATGAAGGAGAGCAAACAGGACAAGTTAGACAACCAGCCATACAATTATGCCAGATAGGAGTAAGCAATCAAAACTACCCAACTATTGGAGATACAAAGCATGAAGATATCATACAACAATTTTTAAATAATTATGTCCTGATACTACTACGAGGAATCAAGATTCGAGCACGAACAAATTATATTTCAAAATCAGTAATTATATGGAGCATGCAAGCAAGGGAGAAAGAAGTAGATATTCAAAGCCAGAAATATATAGAAAAATTCCTAAGAGATTTACAAGGAATTGATTTCGAATACACTCCAGAAATAAAGCAAGAAATTTGTATCAGACTGATAGAAGAATTTCCTGGAGATCATGCCTGTAGCATATGTACACCAAGCACCGACGGAGATGCAGACTTTGAGACAATAGAAGAGAAAAAGATGTGAAAAGACATCACTATTTTTGTACTTTTGTTTCTTTCCTTTTGTAACTACTATGTAAATTATTAGATTCTACTGTGTGTAGTGGTACCCCTCCATGTGTAGTGGTACCCTAATAATGTAAAAGGCAGACCTTTCGTCGCCTATAAATAATGTTGCTCTCTCATTAGGAGAGGACACACTTCCTATTGTAACATATTTCTCTTTCTATCTCATGTAATATATTTCTCATATATGAAAGGTTTTTTCTATCTCTGGAGGATCTGAAAACGGCTACAGCAAGGAAGCTCTTTGGCCGAATTGATCTTGAGATCTTGAAGAAGAAACATTTCAGGTATGAAATCAGAAAACTCTTTTACAAAGTTCAACATATCAAGCATGAAATGTCAAAGTGGCAACCTATATCGCTGTGACAGCATATAGCAGGCCCGACAGAGTAATAAATGATATGAAGAACATAGAAGTTAAATTAGATCATAATAATTATAATCAATATCATATACTAACAAGTATAAACAAAAAATTAGTTGTTGCATTAATAGACACAGGATCTTGTACAAGTTTTATAAGTGAAGATCTAGCAACAGAAATTTATGATTTATATCCAGAAGTAACATATATTACTCTCAAATGAACTCCAGTACGAAACACTAAATATACATCTGTTAATATTATTTTTAGTAAAACACTTTCAGTAAAAATAGAAATACCAATCGATGGAAGAACTAAACAAGAACAAAAAGAAATAATATTAGGAATAGATTTTTTAGAAAACTTTAATTATAAAATAAAAAGTAAAGAATTAATACTAAAAATACAAGGTGAAAAATTTAAAATCCCACGAATAAATTTATATAAAGAAAACATTAAACAATTACTATGAATATTTTTGAAAAAGGAGAAAGCTCGAGGCAAGATCAAGACGATAAAGAAGATATAAAAGAAATAATAAGAGCAGAATCAATTGGAGAATACTTGTCTGATATAATATTCGATAAGAAAATAATAAATAAAGTACGAAAAAGGGAGAATTAACACTTAACTCCAAAGAAAGTATAGAAATTCCAACTTTTAATAAAAGAATATCAAACATACTAAATCGAGAAAATATAGTATACTATGGATTAATGAGTGGAGAATCATTAGTATACATGAATCAAGCAAATTTTGAATTCCAAGCATACATAATGAATAAAGAAAAAATAGAAAAAATACCTAAAAAAGATCAGAAGAAATTAGGATACATACATATTGGAATAATACAAATAATAGTAAAATCTACTTATTTCACAGCAATAGACACACCCGTACAATTACAAATTGTTGACAATAGAATTTTGAATGAAAAAGATAAAATTATAGGAGAAATAGATGGCAATCTAGGTTTTGACATCATTAAATTCAATGTTGCATTACAATATGAAATTCCTTTCCAAACACAAACCTTTAGTGATGCAATTGGAGTCCGATGTAATTTTCTTAAAAAAGATTTAATGAAATCCTTAGACATACCATTTACTGTAAGTTACAAAGTATCTTATGCATTAACTAACAGTAATTTAAGTATAATTTTCCAACATAGAGATAGAATATATACAGATGAATTATTAAGTACTACAAGTACTATAATAAGAAAAAATGATAGCCTACAAAAATTCATTCAACGAAGCTCATCTCAAAGAATTCAAAATAATACACCAATCTTAAAAATAGAACAACCAAGAGCTAGTACAAGCAATATAAACCAAAATAAATGGCCTGAACCACTAAAAAGACAAACATTACATTCAGATAATCAAATTACACAACTAAATAAACAAATACAAGAATTAAAAACAGTAGTTACAGAAATAAATGATAAAATATAATGTTATTAAATTATGTCTAGTTCCACTTTTATATCAATAAAAATAGATGATGAAAGGAGCATATATCTTCCTTATACTGATGAATTGATGCAACAAAAATTACGAAAAGAATATCTTGAAGCTCATACTGCTTATAGCTGTCTAGTAAGAAAATTTACACTTGTTGATAAAGAAAATATACAGGAAATTAGACAACTTAGTTCTGACATAGAAATATTAGAATCTAAAATTAAAGAATTACATCAACAATTAGAAGAAATTAGATTAAAAATTAGAATTAGAAATGTGTATTAGAAATAAAAGATATGAAAATATTAGAAATAAAAATAATTATAATTGAAATAAATAAAAGAGAAATAATTGAAGGGTATTTATGGAAGAAAAATTGATAAAAAGGTGTTTTTGCTATTTTTTGGAGTATTTCATAAGGGTTGTTATTTACTAAAGTATATTTAACCAAATTGCTATAATAGATTTTTGCTCAATACACATCATGTAAAAAAAAATCCTCATATAAGAAAAAGATTGAATCATGTCCATTAGATCTGAAAAAATCAATGGTTTATATTGAAACAAGCAACAACTAAAACACAATCAAGCAACAAAATAATCAAGCAACAACTAAAACACAATCAAGCAACGTTGCAATCAAGCAACGACTTGAATATAATTAAGCAACCTCATGAACACAATCAAGCATCTTTCTCACTTTCTCACGTTAAGACCTTTCTCACCGGATCCACTCCCTATATATATATATATATATATATATATATATATATATATATTAAAAAAAAATCG
>JAPKLW010001369.1:13639-64019 GCA_026898455.1 Plectranthus barbatus | reverse complement strand
ATTGAGGCTTATCGGATATGGATCCTTATCGGATCGACACGATAAGGACACGAAAATTTCGGATCGGATTCGGATTGGATTGGATAACTCATTAAATGGAATGGATTAGGATCGGATACAAATATCCGTTAATAAATTAATAAAAATTATTTATTTCTTTTAAATATAATAATTAATTAATTAATTTTGATATATTAATATAGATTTAGAGTTCTTTCAAAATCTCAAATCTCTTGGTTCTTCATTGGTCGCGTCCCATTTTATTAATTCACCACAAAATTTTTATTTTTTTTTATCTATTCATTATTTTTTTAATATTTATTTTCTTCTACTATCAAAATTTAATAACTTTCTTTTTTTTTCAACTTCAAGTTTTCAATTAAATTGTATCAACGAATTAACTAATTGGTGAGATCTTAAATTTTAATGTTGATGAAAGTATTGTAGATTCTCATTCATAGTCTCAACTCTTTCAATTTCACCATGATAGATTAATGGTATTTATTATAATTTATTTTATTTGCTATAAATATTAAAATTTAAATTAATATTTTTCTCTCTCAAAATTGTAAGTGGAGTATTGACGACCCAGGTGAAAGATTGATCAGTATTTAGAAATGAGCATGTTTGATAAATAGAATTTGAATTTAAGACTTATCTATGTATCTTAAGATGTTTGATTGAGGATTTTAATTTCAAATGAAGTTGCCGTTTTATTTATTTATCAAATACATTATTTGAACAATCAAATATGAATATTTTGTATTATCTTATCAAATTTTTATTGGATTATAATTGTGTTTATTGAAACGGATTCTTATTGAATTAAAACGATTTGGATTCTTATCGGATCGGATACATAACGGATCATTCGGATTGGATACTTATTGGATCCTTAATGGATACGGATCGGATATGTGCGGATACAGATTTGAGCTTAACGGATCGGATACGGATACGGATTTTGATTTTTCTTAACGGATCGGATACGGATTTGACCTTAACGGATCAGATCGATAATGGATTGACACGATAAGGATCCGATCCGCACGAATTGCCACCCCTACCTGGGAGCTTAAACTTGTGACATCTCAATCACAGACAAGGTGCTATAACCACTACACCCCGAGCGAAGGGACAAATATGGATAAATTTAGTTATATTAATTGTTTATTAATTGAACTTAATATTTATCAAGTGAAAATATTTTATATATATA
The DNA here is from genome assembly GCA_026898455.1 of Plectranthus barbatus. NCBI lineage: Eukaryota > Viridiplantae > Streptophyta > Magnoliopsida > Lamiales > Lamiaceae > Plectranthus > Plectranthus barbatus. Next base: position 62,800 of record JAPKLW010001369.1, on the reverse strand, counting down.
TATATATATAATATGATTTGATTAGATTTTTGGTGGATGAAAATGGTAATAATATACTCTAAATTTTATTATTTTAGAATAATATTTAGATTTATTATCAATATTATATTTCAACTATTCTCTATACAAAATAATTTTATAAATGATATAAAAATATAATGAAGTCTTTCTATATAGAATGACAATTTTGGTGACACAATTTAACCGCATATTTATGTTGATTTGTAGATTGTAAATATATATTATTAACACAACAATTTATTTATATAAAATTTTATTCTAAAATTGAGAACTCTGGATTGTTAAAATCTAAAGAAGCATTGAAGAAACATTTATTGTTACATTAATGATTCAATAATTTAACTATTTTGTTCATTAGTTATAAATTGAAACTTTCCATGTTATATAATTTAATTATAATTAAAATTTATTGTATTCTTAGTAAATAATAAACTATAAAATTTATTTTAGATTTCTTTTACTTAATTTATGTTTCTAAGTAATTTTATTTTACTTTATCATATATTATCATTATGTATAAAGATATGTATATTTTAAAATCAAGTATTATGAATATGGTAAAATATGCAAGTTTATTATTTTAAGGTAATTAAATATAAATTTATTGTAAATAATTCTCTATTTTGACAATTATATTATTTAAACTATGATACTAATTGAAAATAGTTCAGGTAAAATTATCTTTATTTTTTGAACAACACTTTTACATTTTGTTATACAACTCCATTTAAACTTAAGATAATACCATTTATTTCAAATTCATGATGATTGATCAAAGTTAAAGGACAATCTTTATAACAAAATGTAAAATGCATTATATTTTTATGCATACATATTATCTTATATTATTTTATTTATTTAACATAATTTTTACATAAATAATAATACACAAATAATTATAAAAAAATAAATTAATTATTATAAAATATAATTCTCGCACATCGCGCGAGTGATATACTAGTATGTTATTATTTTAGGTACAACTAATAATTAAGAGTAATGAATATTTATAAAGAAAATCTGAATATAGAAAGTTCATCTATATTCAATTATGACTCAATTAAATTTATATATCAAAATATTTATAAAAATTTGAAAGTTGATTAATAATAAATAAGTCCCACTTAAATTAGATATATAGTACTAGTTCCATTATACCCCTAAATTCATTGCTTATAGAATCCACTATAAATTTATTAAAATTAAATATATTTTAAAATTAATAAAAATATATGATTTTATTATTATATCTTAATATTATAAAATAATAATATTAAGTATTCAATTAATATGTGCTACACCCCGAATGTAAAACTATTACTCCCTCCGTCCCACTTGAATTGTCACACCTACCAAATTGAGCGTCCCAATCAAATTGTTATATTCCAAAAATAGCAATTTTTTCACACTCAACAATAAAATATTAATCTCACTAACTCATTCTACACTCACAACTCTTAATTTCCGTGCCGAAAAGAAAGGCGACAATTCTAACGGGACGGATGGAGTACTAAAGTATATCCAAAATATCATCTCGAAATGACATAAACGACAACATAACAATTTTATACTTATCTACGCTTTTTCTATAAATAATAAAATATCATTTCAAAAAAAAAAAAAAAAAATTGCCATTGTTGTTTATAAAATAATAAAATATTAGCATTGCACCCACTATGTGGAATTTTAGTTATATATTTATATTTATTATTATATTAAATATTAAATTTGGAGTTTTATTTGTAGTCAAATAATATTAATATTTAAATGTGTAAACTATAAAATTATACAATAACAAATACTCCCTCAGTCCCATTTAAATTGATCCATTTACCAAATCAGGCGATCCAACCAAAATGGTCCATTTAAAACATTTTTTTACATTCAACAATAAAATATTAATTTCACTTACACTCACAGTTCTTAATTGAGTCATTTTAATTGGGACGGAGGGAATAAAATTTAATTATATAGTATTATATTGATATATATTTACCTTGGTTTTTTTTTTAATTTAAACAATTTTTGATTTTAATTTAAAACTATTTTTGTTTTTTTTTTAATTAGGTTACACTGTTCAATTTATTTCCTTCACCCACCTAATCTCTTCATTGATTGCACATTTATAAAATAATCTATTTAACGTTGAAATAAATATTCTCAAATTCATACACGTTTCGACTTTTCAAATACTCAATGCAACAAAAGGAGCACATATATTTATCTGTAGAGTATATCACAGTAATTTTTCAAATATGATTACTTTAATTAATTTTATTTATGCTCGGGTAGGAACCAACAACCTAATTTGAGAATCAACATAAACACTTCTTGCAAATGATTATTGTATAATAAGGTGTGGAATATTGTGTCAATGTCTTAATGACTTCACCACACACAAAGTAAATCAGACTCACTTTACAACTATTTCGATTCAGATTTTCTTTAGAAGGTAGTGTTTGAACACTTGTTCTCTAAACTTTTATTTTCTTTGGAGCAACATATAATAATAATCAATTTCACTTTAATTTGTCTTCCTCAAACAAAATATACAACAATTTAAAATTGTCACTTATTTTACAATATAGACTATATAGTGCAACACACTAATATTTTTGCATTGTAGTCTCATATCTTAATATCATATTTTAACTTATTTTAGCTATATTATGATCAGGGGCGGATCTAGAAATTTAAAATAAGGGGTACAATATATAAAAAAATTTAATTAGGGTACATTATATGAAGATAAATATAAATATTATGTAAAAATATATATTAATAATAGAAAATATATATACATTTAATTAAAGAAAAAAAAAAGTTTTGGGGTACAAGTGTACCCCCATTCATAAACGTTCGTCCGCCTCTGATTATGACATACTATTTTTTTTTCATTTTATTTCATTTTACTTTATAACTTGACAACATAACCTATAATTTCATTTTATCTTAGAATAATTTGATATTCTTCTGAATAAACCATGATATTTTCAACCTATCCAAGCCTCTGATCTCTCAGTTCTTTTTTCTTTTTAATTCTTCATTTGAGAATAGATCGTTTTTATTTAATTTTTTGATGTAAAATGTGCAATTTTATTATGCCATTACTTGCCTCATATACTGGACAATATGCACCATGATGATGATCTACATGAGAGTAATTTTTTTTTACTATATGAGAGTGCTTGAAATTTCCATCAATTTAAATTTTTATATTTTAATTTTTTATAGTGCTACTACTATGAAGATTTATGAATATAAATTAATGTCGCACTTCTGAGATTTTATATCTATAAAGATCAAAAGTTATTATTAATTAATATAAAGTATTTAGTGTGTTAATTGCGTATTTGATATTTGTGCATCATAATAATTAGTAATAAATATTAACATAAATATAAAAAATATTAATAATATATATAATATAACAATACCCAGTTTTTAAAATGATGAATTTGCTTAAAATAAAAAAATGTTAAATTAATGTCACACGTCTTAGATTTTAAATATAAAAAGATAAAAAGTTATTATAAGTTGATATAAAGTATTTAGTATATTAATTGTATGTTTGATATTTGTGCATCATTTAAATCAATAACATATATTAACTTAAATATAAAAATATCAATTATATATACCAAATCAACAATATCCAATTTTTATTTTAAATGACGAATATATTTAAAATAATAAATATAATGTTAACTGTATTATGTACAAATAATATTTATTAGAATTATATTTATTATATCTAAAAATACTATTTATGTTGAACAAATATTATTTAAGATTTGTAAATATATTATCCATAAAATTTAAAAGAAATATTACAAAGCAAATCAATATTTATCATATCAATTTTATTTTTACATAAATATGATTATTACATTGATTTTTTTTTCTTAATAATATTTTACGCATTTTGTCCCTCGGTTTTGTTTTAATATATATATATATATATATATATATATATAGTTAATTGAAAGTGGCCCATAATCGAAAAATCATATGTAATTAGCGTAAAAGAAAATCTAAAGAGATGAGATAGTTACCGTTTTTTTAGCATGCAAAATAGTCCGAAGTCGGACTGGATACGTATAAGCGGGTCGGGTCAACTATTTCCAATAAAACCCGCACAAATAGCAACGCTGATCATTATTTGGATTTAGCGCTTCATCTCTGATTTGGATCCGGCGAAGTCATCCCCAATTCTCTACGCGGAAACGACACCGTTCCTTCTCCGATCTGAACCCTTCTCTCAGATCGTGTCTTCGCTCTACTCCTAATTCTCTCTATCTTATCCGTGAGAGTCTATCCTCGCCCCTGCATGCACTTTTGCTGCTTTACTGTATTGATTTAATTTAATTGTTCTGATCATAGGGTTTTCGTGGAGGAGTTTTCTAGGGTTTTTCCTCCCTTTTTTTGGAAGTTCTGTTTAGTTGATTGTTACCTTTTTTGTTGTTGCTTAACATTGATCAGTGGCTTAACTCTTAAGTGAATATAATTGCGATGAACTTGTAATGTATTTATCTGTGAACTCGTGCAGCTTGTTTGTTTTTGCTCGTTTTTTTTGAGGTTGGTGTTATGGGTGCTCGGAGCAGTTTTATTGGGTTTCTTCTGGAGTAGCATGATATTTAGATGATTTGGTGTATCATCTAACAATTCAAGTTCTTGAGTTTTAAGTTATAATTCCTTGACTGCGTGTTTTATTTGTTTTCTTTCTTTGTCATCTTTCGCATTTACACTAGAGTTTTTTATATTGTAGGAATCCTTTTATCTGTTAAGTGCCTATTTCTACATTTTGTTACCCTTTCAATTATTTTTTGAACCAGGGTTTGATTCATCTGCCTTGACTGTAGTTCACCTTTTAAAGATGAATATGCAGCCAGTTGTGCAGTCCAGATCCTCTTCTAATGGATATGGTCGCCGTAAAGTTGAAAGAGAAACTTTGGCTAGGTTTGACAGTAAGGTTCAAACCGGGAAAGCAAATTCTAGCAGGGCAAGTATTGGTAAGTGTTCTATCCTTGCATTATCTATAAAATGTATGTTTACTTTGATATTCTAACCTATTTTGTTTTAGATAAAGGAGGTTTACTTGAATCACCTTCACGTGATCGACTAATGTATTTAAGTTCATGCCTCATTGGACACCAAGTGGAAGTCCAGGTGATGGATGGATCTGTTTTTTCTGGAATATTTCATGCAATAAATGCAGAGGATTTTGGTATGTTCAAAAATATTTTATTGAAGATAATACTTGTTCTTAATGAACCTATTTTCTAAACTATGCATAGTGCTTAAAATGCAATTCAAATTAGCCAGATGCCCTCTTTTGGTGCAGGAATTGTTCTGAAGATGGCTCAGTTGATCAAAGATAGTTCTCAAGGACAGAAGAATATCTCAGATCCTCCTAGCAAGCCTCCTACTAGGACTTTGATCATACCCGCTAATGATTTTATACAAGTGATAGCAAAGGTAAGATCAAGTTGCCTATCATGGAATTGTCATTTCTTATATTGTTGATATCAATTATGTTTTTAAACCACCAACATAAAGATATTGTCACATGAGATGGGCATTAGCAGCACCTGCTAATTGTTTTGAGAAGTGAAAATTGGCTGTTCTGTTGAACTGGAGCAGGGAGTTCCTATAACAAAGGATGGGCTATCAAATGAGCCGCAGTATGAAAGGCAGCAAGAGATTTTGACTGACTCCTGCATATCACAATCCCAGCATGTTGAGGTGGGGAGAGAACTGGAGCGCTGGGTCCCTGATGAAAATGAACCTTCTTGCCCGGATCTTGAGAACATATTTGATGGCCCTTGGAAAAGGTTTGGAGAAATACATTTCTTATCAGAGTTTTTGATTTATTAATGATCGTTACCTGGCATTTATGACCAGTTCGGATAACACCTTAAAAATTCATTTCATGGAGCATTTTTTAAATAGTATTTGATTTTGGCTTCACATGATTTCTCAGAGCAAACCTACTTTCTGAAATAATCAGTTTTTTCAAATGTAAAGTTCCTTGAGTTGGCACTCTACATGTTTGTGCTGTGCTGTTTTAATGATGCCATACTCTATTTACCTATCAGAGGGTGGGATCAATTTGAAGCAAATGCAACGTTATTCGGAGTAAAGAGCACCTTCAATGAGGAACTTTACACAACAAAGCTTGAGAGAGGTCCTCAAATGAGAGAATTGGAAAAAGAAGCTATAAGGATAGCTAGAGAGATTGAGGGCGAGGATACCCTTGATCTTCATTTAGCTGAGGTTAGCTTAATACATGATTACTGATATTTTGGTTTTGGTTTCCTTAACTGGGTTTCTCTTTCATTCATCCTAATTTTTCATTTCAATAGGAAAGAGGTATTCAACTTGATGGAAATCTGGAAATTGATGAAGAAACACGATTTTCCTCGGTATACCGGCCAGTCGATGATAGTGGATTTGATGAAATCGACAGTATAACACTGGATTCACGAAATGATGAAACATTTGGTGATACCTTGAAACCTGTTATTGGCAAACCTTTGATGGAGACGAATCCTTTGAAAACTAGTGATAGGACTCAAACGCCATCAAGATCTTCATCAGTGGTAATCTCTGGTCCTATTAGGAAATATATTTTCTTTGTTTACATTCCAACTAGTTAGAAATAGCTATTTCTGTTGCCTCCCACTACCTTCTTTTGCCTCTTTTTTCCAATGCTTTGATATGCTTGCTGGGCAGAAAAGAAGTAACCCCTGACAAAGTAATCCTAGATTCATTTCAAAATTGCTCATTTACTTTGCACTTCTTGGTCTTTCCGCAGTTTGTCTGCTCATATAACGATTTGATGAGTAAAATGTGCCCTTAACTGTACATTACGAGGGATTGGTGGGCACTTATTATTTGTGTTAACTATTATGGTATTTTATTATGTGATTTGCAGTATGTTTGCAGGCATTTTTCCCATTGTCTTTCTTCTTGCTCTAACATCTGTTATTCAAAATTCACATTTACCTGAATCTCATCTTTTGCCATTAACTTGCATCTGATGATTTTGTTAATTTTGTTGATTGTCTGTATTTACAATGAAAAGTACATGTTTCAGTCCATGTCTACTTTGTTGCTGTAGGGAGAATTGCAATCTTCTGCGTCCACTAGTAGGGATGTGTATCATTCAGCTTCTGAGGATCATGGCCGAAAGCTATTGAATGATCACCTTTCTAAAGAGTCCTCTGTGACTTATGCTAGCAGGTTTTGTTTCTGATTTAGATATTTTACATCTCGTTGTACAGTCTGGTCATGCTTATTCCATAAACTTTTTCTTTCTCTGAAATGATTAAGTTATTTTTCATAATTCAGGGTTCTTGACACCGAATTGACTGGACAAACTCAAAGTAGTAGTGCTCCAGAGGATAAAGATATGCCAGTGGTTAGTTCTTGTTTGCTGCTCGAAAGTTGTCTCCTATTCATGATTGTTTGTCAACAATCTTTAGTATTTTCTTACACTCAGTTCCTTTTTCCTGCAGTCACTTGATCAGCGTGGAGGTTCAAAATCTGAGGGTGAGTAAATTATTGCACTAATCTAGTTGTATTTGTTCTGCATTCATAAAATAATCTTCTGAGAGGTCATCTTTTACTCAGCTTTTCTCTCTCATTTGAAAATAAGGGGCCAATGAAGAAATGCTATATTTTCTTTTCTTTTCCTTGGTGGGGAAAGACATGTTCAAGGGACACCGTCCTTGCACTCGAATGAAGAAAAACCCTTACCATGCTCCACATGCTAGACTGTGCATCATGGTTTCATGAATGAAGCAAAGATTAGAACTAAGGCTCCTCTGGTTTTTTAATGTGTTTGGTTACTATTGTTTGCTCATTACGACGAACTTATTTTGCCCACAACATCTCTGCCCTTATTAAAAAGCTCGATAGAACTTATTTTTCTTTGTTCAGTTGTAGTAATCTCCTAGGTTGCATTCAGCTTGTAACATCAATAAATATGTCTGCATGCTCAGATTCATCGCTAAGACTAAAGCAAGATAGTTCTGATAAGGATGAACCGTCTCAAAATGCTGCAGCAATTGATCCGCCGCATGCATCATCAAAAGGAGAGGAAAAGGTGAGCTCTACTAATGAGCTATCAGAGGGTGCATTGCCTCCCAAAGCTCAATTGGCAGCTAATTCTCTTGCCCGACCCAGTAGCTCTGCGTCATCTACTTCTGATCGTGGAGGTGCTGCTTCAACCTCTGCTAGCCGAGGATTGTCATCAAGTTCATCTGTTGGTTCGTTGTCCTCTGAGAAGTCTTCCCTGAATCCACATGCTAAGGTGAGGTGGACAGTGGATATCTCTCTCTCTTGAAATTCAGTGGGTACCGCAGATAGTTGTGCTCAATTTCCTGTTTTGTGTATGCTAATTCTCTTGTTGCTCCACTTATTGTTTGGTAGGAATTTAAACTAAACCCGAATGCAAAGAGTTTCATCCCATCTCAGAATTCTGTAAGGCCTTCTTCTCCAGTTGCAGACGGCCCCTTCTACTATCCACCTAATATGGCACCTATGGCACAGATGCATGGAATGCCTATTGGGGTGAGTATGAGATTTTCCTATAGCTGTTTAGCTTTTCATCATATATTTGCAAATGTCGTTCCTTCTATGATTTGACTAGGGTGATTTGAGTCCTGCTGGAATCAGTTTTGACCAGTACATATTGTATCTGTAGCATGCAGATACATTGATTCCATTGTAACCCGTTAAATGTTAATAGTGAAACAGCGGGTCTCAAAGTTGCAAATAAAAGATATAGTACAGAAAGAAAGAAAAGGAAGAGCAAGCTAGTGAAATCTTGACCAATGCATTTAATGTCATTTTGCTTCTTGTGTGGATAGGTTGTCAAAATGTAAACATGACTGAAAAATGAGGATACTTAATCCATCTCACGCCTTTCTTGTGTTTTATTGGTTAATATGATTTTTGATATGCTGTTTTGTATCTATTGTGGCTATGTGCTTTTGCAGATTGGACCCTCTTTTGCTGCACCACAGGCTGTTATATTCAATCCACAGGCTGCACCAGTGCCACAACCATATTATCATCCAAATGGACCGCAGGTTTGTTACATTTTGCCATGTTGGACTCTTCCCCATATTAATCTGCCTGCCGTTGTGGTAATATGGGAGTCTACTAACTGAAATCCCTTGCAGTATGGACAGCAGATGATGATTGGACAACCTCGGCCTGTCTTGTACATGCCATATCCAGCAGTAAGATTCTTACACTTTTATCTGCTGTCGTGTACTAATACAAACATAAACTTTGCAAAAACCAACTTTGCCCATGAATTCTAATAAAATAACGTCTCTGCATATTACATCGAAGCAGAATGAACCATCTCCATATGATATTGTTGTGATTTTTGTATGACGGGTGCCTGACTCTCTCCATATTTATTTTTTCAGGAAGTTCCATACAAGGGGAGGGAAGGGAATTTTGATCAATGGTAGTAGCTGGCTGCTAACTATGTCATATCTCTGCTGCTTGAAATGAAATGATTTTTCCGATGCTGTTGAAGAAACGTCCATGTATAGGAAGAAGGAGATTTGTGCTTTTAGATTTTTATTATGATGGTTAACATAAGTTTACATTTTACTAATTATGACCGTCTTCGCTTGGACTACACCATCTCTTTCTATCTTCTTTTTTTTCCCTTTTTTTTTTTTTTTTTTCCTTTTTCCTTTTTTTTCCCTTCCTTTTTTGCGACTTTATTTGTCTTTCTTTGTCGAATTGCTGTGATTATTAAGGTTTTTTTTTTTGTTTGTAAATAAGACCGTCATCTCTCTCCTCATTTTCCTTCCTTTCCCCATCTCCCACAATATCCAATCAAATATTTTGAATTGTGAGCTCTTGATTAAATTCGTTACATAAATAAATTTGAAATATATAATAATTAATTTTATGAAAAATAATGTTTTAGAATTTATTGATTATATTAAAGGTGCTAAGAAGAGTAAATATAATATGGTGTGTGTATGAAGTAATTCATTTTACAAAAATAATGATTTTCAATTAAGATTGAATTAGACTTAGGGTGATTCTAAATATAGCCGCATTTTTTCTTATCATAGCCCCAGCTTTAAAGATTAATTAAATTACTTCCTCTGTCCTATAACATTATTCATGTTTTCCTTTTTCGTCTGTCCCAAATATTAGTCCTCTTTCCTAAAATGAAAAAGTAATATACACTCACTAATAAAATATTAATTTTTTCTATCTCGACTCGCATTGGTATCTGTGCCGGAATGAAACAAGACTAATGTTATGGGACGGAGGGAGTATTATATAATATTACAATTATAACCTTATAACCTCAATTCAAAATTTTAATTAAGAAAATGGAATCCATAATTGGTAGCCCCATCCTCATTCTCTTCAATGGCAATAACAAATGTTTCTACGCATGAAATTTAGGAACAAGTGATCGTCATCGTCTATTTATTCAATACAAGCTATGCATCTATCCATTTCTGCCTTATTATCTTCTCTATTGATGCTTGCGTTATCTTGAATTGACCAAATTGATGCATCATCATCGTCTAGTACAACCCCTCTTCCTGTTGCTTTCTCCCCCCACCCCCACCCCCACCCCCACTCCCACTCCCACCCCCACCCCACATACTAATCGTTGGTAGGGGTGGGAATAGGCTGGGCTAGGCTGGGCTTTGGTCCCGAAGGCCTGGGCTTGCTATAACTTGAAGAGGTCTGAGTCTGGCCTGTTATCTATAGTAGGCTTTTTTGTAGGCCCAAGCCTGGCATTTTTAATGAAATATGCCTGATTTTTAGCCTGTATAAAGCCTATGAGAGCCTACTTAAAATTTATAATGTATATTTTATTTTTAAGTTATAAATATATTATGTTATTTCAATAGCAAATACATTTAATAAATTAGATAAATATATTATTTGGTAACAAATGATTTATTTAACTTATTTTATTATTCATAAATCATAAATAAATTTTTAATTCTAGATAATAAATATATTTAATTGATTATATAATATATGATTATTTTCATAGGCCGGCCTGTTAGGCTTAGTAGGCCTATTTTCGAGCCTGAGCCCGGGCCTACTTAGCTAAATAGGCTTTTTAAATAGCCTAAGCCTGACCTATTTACGAAATTGGCCTGGTCTGGCATGACCCGTGATAGGCTAGGCCGTAGGCCCCTGTCGGGTAGCCCGGCCTATTCCCACCCCTAATCGTTGGTAACTCTGCAAAGAGGAGCAAATGGATGCATCTTGGAAAATCAAAGAGCCGACCTCTGATCAGAAACTCAGATTCTCTGTCTCCTTCTTTCTTCCCATCAGACATCACATTCAATAAACAAGAAGCTGAACATGTATGAAAAAGAGAATCAATAACAGAATCACTATGTTCTTAAATTCCAAACTAAAAAATTTTCATCTTCGCCGGTGAAAGAGAATGGGATGGGGTTGTTAGTTTTGGATTTCATTTTCTTAATTAAAATTTTGAATTGAGGTTAAAGGGTAGAATTGTAAAATCATAATATATTTTAATTAATTTTTTAAATTAGGACTACTTTACGTAAAAATGTGGCTGTGTTTAGAATTACCCTTAGACTTATGATTCGATCGATAGTCAAGGAATCGGATTGAATTAAATATTTAGAAAAAATAATAAATAATTAACAAAATTGGGAGTTAATAGGAAGAAATAAATTTACATAATAGGATTGACATATATAAATTTAGAGACACGTCAGCCAATCCTCAAATATAGTTGAACTCGGCCTTTTCGTTAGATTCAACTTTCTAGCCCGACTCTCTCTCCCGCACACATACTAAAATTGAAGCTCCAAACCAAATTTCGATCCACTGGACTTGATGTTGCTACAACAATTCTCTCGAATTCCAATCCGATTACAAGAAAACTATCCCCTTCCTCTCTCACTATACTCGATTCCGGCTGACCTTAATCAGTTTATCTGAAGTAATAATCATCTCAGAGTAAAATCTGAGTTCACTATAATCAAAAGGGAATTAAATGGCGGCAAGGCTTCATCCTCGATCTCTTGAGGATGTTTTCAAGGATTTTAAAGGTCGAAGAGCTGCACTTATTAAAGCCCTCACTACAGGTCTGCGATCATGATTTGTTTCGCCTACGAGTTTGGCTTCGGATTTATGCCTTTCGCTTTTTTTTTTTTTTTTCTAATGCTGGTAATCATTTGTTTCTACAGATGTTGAAGAATTTTACCAGCAGTGTGATCCTGGTACTTTCGAAATTTCACCTTCAATTTTTAATCTACTCCCAATTTTCTTGTTACATGAGATTTTTATTGTTTTATGTTAAGATTTTGGTTTGTTGAAACTTGTATATACTTCTCATTAATGTGTTATGTTTATAATTCGTTGAGATCGAAAGTCATTATTGGAATTCGGAAAGTGAGGCCCCAAATATTTTGAGTTGGGGGATTGAGTATTGTACCTGGTCTCTCATCCTTAGACTTGAAATATCAGCGATCATTTCCCCCCCAACCCAACCGCCACGTCACATTTTTGGCAATAAAAAAAAATAAAAATCATTCCAGCTCATTTGACCCTCCTCAACCCCAAAGGTCTGCAGGTCCCACCCCACTTTTTCTTTATTCTTTATTGTTAGACCAATAGAATAATACCATTTGTATTCATCCTATTGATTAATTAATTTTGCATAGCATTAATATTAAAATTTGTATATCTTTTAAATAATAAAATAAAAATAAATAAAAAAATATATCAAAATTCATAATTTTTTATTCTCTACAAATAGAGACTAATTTTGATATATGTATTTTTTAAATTGAATGTGATGATCTAAAAATGTTTTATGTAATGTAATTTAATTTCCTAATAGTTATATTATTTATATAATTTAATTACATATTGTATTTTTATTTTAAAAATAAATTAAATCAAATCAAATAAGAAAATTATATATTGTGGTTGAGTGGTCATTGATAAACTTTGAAAAATATTGTGGTTGGGTTGAAGTAATAATTGATGATGTGGAAGTTAGAGAAACTAATAAAATATAATAAAGGTTGGGTGGTTAGACCGGTTGCTGATAAACATAGTCTTATATGGAGGAGAAATGGCAGTAAGCCATATAAAATGTTGGTGAATCCCATCTTAAGATATTGTTTTGCTGAGAAATTTTGAATAATCTCCTGCTATTGTTTTTCCACTTATATGTGCGTACTGTTGCTTGTATTAATTTGGTCATTGTTTACATTACAGAGAGGGAGAATTTATGTCTTTATGGACATCCTCATGGAAAATGGGAGGTGAATTTTCCCGTTGAAGAAGTGCCTCCAGAACTCCCCGAGCCTGCTCTGGGCATCAACTTTGCTAGAGATGGGATGCAAGAGAAAGACTGGCTAGCTCTAATTGCTATCCATAGTGATTCCTGGCTGCTTGCCGTTTCCTTCTATTTTGGTGCGAGGTGCAATATTGGTAGAGCTGACAGGTATTCCTAATGCTCTTTCTGTTTTACTAGAAGTTGAACTTAGCTGCTAAACAAACCAAAAAGAGTTGGATTAGTCTTTGCTTGAAGCCAATCAATTGAGATAGAGAGAGGCTCTTCCCAAATTGTATTATTTCTTGATGTGTGAAGTTGTTCCCTTTTCAATCCAAATACCTTCATCTAGAAGTAGAAATGCACCATGTCTTGCATTTGCCTGACCTTGCTTTTAGTTAGAATTGTGGTTTTCTGTGGGACGTAGTAAGCATCAACGCAGCTTGTATATCATTCCTCGATTGCCATATAGCCTGCTTAAACTTCCATCACAGCTCATTGTTGCATGTTGCTTGTGCAGGGCGCGGCTATTCAACATGATCAATGAACTTCCTACTGTATTCGACGTTGTGACAGGGGCAGCCATAAAACAACACAAAGAGAAATCTCCCATCTCAAACAGCAGCAGCAAATCCAAGTCAAACTCAAAGTTGGTCTGTTTACTATTCCCAGTTTCTTCTTCGCTCCCAAAAGAAAAAAATTACTAATCAATCCAAAATTCACCATATTATAATACACCTCATTATTTATCTGTGCAATTGCAGTCTTATATTGTCCCTTGCGTGTTGGCATGATGAACACTAGTTATCAGTCTTGAAATTCCTGAGAGTTTCACGTTGTCTCTTTTTTTTTTTTCCAATAGAAAACATCCGAGCCTCAGGGTAAAGTTTCGAAGCAACAACCAAAAGATGAGGAATTGGATGAGGAGCATGGAGAGACATTGTGCGGTGCCTGTGGGGATAACTACTCATCAGACGAGTTCTGGATATGCTGCGACATATGTGAGAAGTGGTTTCACGGCAAGTGTGTCAAGATTACTCCCGCTAAAGCTGAGCAAATCAAGCATTATAAGTGTCCATCATGCAGCAACAAGAGACCTCGCCCTTGAAGGTTTTACTCCAGTCCCACCCTCTTGTTGCCAACACTTGATTTCTGTCTTGGCACAGGCATTATATGTTTTTAGCCTCACAAGTCCCCTGATATTTTTTGGATCTAATTATGATCTCGTCGAATCTGATTGTCGAAGAAAAAGCCAAGATTGGGTGGATATATATTATATGCAACAGAAGATGCCATCGATTAGCAAATCAGTAATTTCACCTGTCATTTCACGTATTACATACTAACAACCGTGTTCTCATACAAGCCCATGAAGAAAAAATATGTGGACCGATTATGTGATAATGAGAGATGAAGTGTAAAAAGAAAACAGCAGTTTTAAGTGATCAAGATTTGGTCTTGATCTTCCTCTTAGACTTCAAATCTACCACGATTATAGAGATGTTATCTTTGCTCCCTGCCTGAATGGCGAGGTTGCACAGGTACTCCGCCGCGGATTGAGCCGCTGGGTCCACGCCCTGCCCTCGATCAGCCGACGGGTTCTTTTTGTGCCACAAGAGAATCCGTTTCTTGGCCACTTCACAGACTTCCTCGTTTGTCATCACATCCCACAGCCCATCGCTGGCCAGAACCAGGCAGTCGTCTTCTCTAGTCCGCGGCACGAACATCACCTCAGGCTCCGGTATGATCCATGGCTTCAAGTATCTGTCGCCTGAGATCCGATCCGTGTAATGAATGGATTAGCACAACCTAACAAAGAATCCAATACTGCATCATTTTGCAAAGAGAGACCTACCAATAGACCTTGACATTGCAAGAACGCCGAAAACCCGGTGGCCGTTCCACGAGATGACCTTGCCTCCAGACGCCTCAATCCTAGCATATTCATCCTCCCGACTTGGCTGCAGACAAGCAAGCAAACACAGTGAGAATAGAATGTGTTGGCCAGCAAAGGATGAAAATGCAAGCAAGCTTACTTTGTGATCAACCGATAAGGGGATTGCTTCTTTACCACGGTAGAGCACAGCCCTTGAATCTCCACAGTTGGCTACTATAATATGGGACGAAGACAGAACTGCAACAACAGCAGTTGACCCCACGGTTTCCGGGGCAAGAGGCTCCATGATGTAATCCTCCTCTTCTTCAGGGCACCCCTTCCCACTCACTTCATCATCAACTTTCAGAAAGCAATCCCTGAATATCTTCTCCCATTGTACTTGCCTAGTCTCCCCTTCCACCACCGCACACTCGTTTAACTCCTCCACCAAACCCCGATGAATACGGTCACGGCAGTAGTTTGCAACCTACAATAATCGATTAATGAGCTATCTAGTTTGAACTGTTTACATGTTCAAGTTCAACTATGATTCCTATTTCATACCTAGATTACAGTTTACTTATCAGAATCCTACATTATCAAAACATAAACTCATCTTCCTGATCCACAATTAACCAAAGTATGCAGGAATCAAACACGCACCTGAGATCCACCATGGCCATCATAAACTGCAAAAAAATGAGAAGTCAGTTGACTCAAGGTCTGGCTAATTCCATCGGATCCATGGTCACCGACGAATAACTTGATCGGGATTTTGGCGAAATGTGGTGCAGCCATAATAGCATCTTCCATCTCCGGCCTATGTCCACATATCGACACTGAGCCCCAAAGAGGGACGCAATCCAATTCAAAAACACTCTTACCACCACCCTTCCCTGGGGTTCTCTGGCAAGGTAGCTTGACAGAAACTACAGATTCTTTTATCGAGCATTCTTCCGTTGGCATAGCATCCATAGCCAGGGCATCATTTGATATTCGCCCTAGGATGCTCTTCTCTTCCACACTAATGACCTTCGCAACTAGTTGACCGTTTTTTATGCCCTCAATCTCAACAGCAATCGGCACACTAGTCTCTGAAGCAGCCACAATCGGCACAGCTATATCTGAAGCAGGACCTAGGGGTAGCATCTCTACACTACTCACCAAGCTGGGGACTTCCCCTAACAAGATAAGCTCATCCTCTTCACTATCATGAACATTACTACCCGACTCCCTTATCCGTGCTGTGTTTAGCACCCTATCAAAAGCATTGCTCCCCCCAATCAATGAAGAAGCAACCTCATCAGTCTTACAGCTATAAGCAGCATCCCAGCTAAATGCCGGATCCGACAGCAGGGTTGCTGTTTCTGTCACTAATTTGAGGCGTGCAATCTCCATATGGTTTGAAATCGCAGAATTCTCACACACGGGGTTGCCTAAGCTGAATGTAACCGCTACCGCAGGAGATATCTCTTCCATCATTGCAGTTTTTTCAACCCTGACTAAAAAGAAAAGGCTTCCTACACCTATGCAGATGCTCGGCAGGAGCAACCAAAAGCCTCTATCTATTGGATTACTACAAGCTGCAACTCAAACAAGGAGAAGTTGGTTGCCTCCAAGAACTAAACTAAAGGGCCAAACATACAGAATTCTCCACGGAATTGAAACCTAGTAATCACAACTGGAATTCAGACAACTCAAAGAGGTAATAAAGATCTAGGAGAACACTAGCCATATATATATACTTCCATAATCAGAAAAGTTAAGGATGGGAATCAAGAACATGAAAAAATAACCTTAAAAAGAAAATTAGATACCAAAATCCCATGTCCAACAACAACCCTTAAATACCCGGAAGAATCAAGAAAAGGACAAAAAATAAGACCCTTATCCGTAATTGAAGAAGGGGAAGTCATGAACAAAAACCTAGGAAAAAGTAAAACCGACCCCCCACAAGATTCACAAGGAAACCCTCAAAGAAGCCAACTTTTTTGACACATGGAATATGGATTTCATGGATCCAAGGCAACTCTCCTCAGCCTCTTGAAAATTAGCATTTTCACTTATCAAGTTTTCTTTTTAATCAGAAGCTTTCACCAAAAAACAATCAAGATCCATTACAACAACAAATTATTCAGCAAAACTACTAAAGGAGATCAATTCTGCCAAGAAAAAAAAAAACCAACTTTTCATACTCACAATGGATTGAAGAAATAACTTTTACTTGAAATTTGAATTGAAACACCATAAACAAATCAACAACTCATAAGGGCACAACGTATGCTCAGCAATAATGCTTCCCAGCATTTTTTTTTTTCATTTTTTAAGCTGCTAAGAGAGAGAGAGAGGCTGCTCTGGAAAAGCATTTACTAATCGTGTTACATCCTCATAGGACACGTGTAGATTCACTTATCTAACTCCAATCAATGCGTCTGTAGAAAAAGAACAAAAAAAATTTGGCGAAAACAAATATAAAAAGAAACAATTAATTGATTCTGGGATTGTGCTAGCTATCATGTATAGAAAAGGAGTCATGGACTTTTCATGACACAGACTTCAAGAAGACCACGTGTCCTTGCTAGTCACCGGAAGGTAAACCAATTCATAAAGCTTTTTCAATAAAATAATATTAATGTTTGGTTTCATTCAATTAAGTACAATTGCAATCATTCATCTTTCTTGAATATGAACATTCATTCCTCTCCAATATCTTATTATCATTTCCTTCTGAAATAAAGATATCATAGTCAAGTTTATATCCTTGCAATTTTGCTCCCATGTACTTGTGGGGTTAATTAACCATTTCATTTATCAAATTGAGTTAATTTTTTTTTCTTTCATATATGTTTTTGGAATAGAACAAGAGGTATTTGAGAAAATTGTCACAATTTGTCTTTCTTTCTTCTTATCGAGAAAATCACAGTTTTTATTTGAGAGTATAATCTTATTCATGTAAAATAACACCCAAAAAAATCCCATTATCTTCTTTTATTTTTTTTAACATATATAAATTCTCAGCCTTACATTATCAATCATAATTTTGCCATATTATCGTCGTATAATTTTATTATTATATAACATCATATGGTTGGAAGAGGTAGTGTGGATGGATGGGAAGGGTTTGGATAAAAATTCATTAATTAGGTGCTCAATGCTATTGCCTGTAACTTTAATTACAAACTTTATATTTATTATTGATTGCAAACTTTATATTAGCATGCTGCATGTGATCAAGATTTATGAACAAAGTCAAATTCTTATAAAAAATGTGAAAGTTACATGAACCAATAGAAATTTAACAAGAATGTATTTTTTTTGTAGTGGGATCAACTCATCACCCTCATTACAAAAGGAATGTTGCAAAGAAACAAGAATATAGGCATACATTCCATAAACATTTTGTGTTTTTGAAATTGAAATTATGAAAAGAAAAGTGCAATACTATTTTTAGTATGAAGACAACATGATTAAGACAAGTTTTTTTCAAAGCACATAATTTAACACATGAAGTTTATATAAAATATTAATGGTAACCTGCCTAAGCTCGAAAATCCATTTATAGAAACAATTAAGCCGACATCGTGGTTTTGTGGAAAGCAGTTTTCATTAATGAACATAAGTGGGAATATATATAACTAGCCACTAGCCACTGTGAATAAGTGGGTGTGTTTTATAACCACAAAGATAAAAATATAAGTTTTTTAGCCATTTTGTACTTTTTTTTTTCTCTTCCATTTTCGGCTACAAAACAAAATCAACTTTATTAAAGTTATTTTTATTTTCGGAAATAATAATTTTATCATTTATTTCCAACAACCAAGGTTGTTGGAAATTTATTAAAACCTTTTACAAACAAAATTATCTTTCATTGTACAAGGAAGCATTCAAAAAAAAATTTGAAGATAGTTGAGAGAGTTTGAGAGCCAAAAATCAAAGGTATGTTGATTTCAACTGTTTTTCCTCATTTTTCATTCGTTTTCTGCATTATTATGATGATATGTGTTCAAAATCGACTAGTATATCTTAGTTTTTTTTTAGAAAATATAGTAATTTTAGGACTATTCTTCGTAAAAAATACGCAGAGAACTTAGGGAAAAACCCAGGAAAATCGAGATCTTGAAATCAATTCGAGATCTCGATTTTGTCACGAGATCTCTAATTTTTTAAATGTATTTTTGAGATCTCGATTTTGATATCGAGATCTCGAATTATCTCTCGTTCATGCTCTAGATTTAATTTGATATTTTTGTATCATTTATCGCATATGGTATCAACGTTTCATCATACGTCATGGTGGTGCATGGGACAGATCCGAGTATATGGGCAGAGACGAGCAATTGATATGTTTGAGGCGTGAACGAATCTCATACAATGCCATTTTGTCCGAGATTCACGAGATCATGCACTGTGATCTCCTCACTACTAGTTACTGCTTGTTTTACATGAGCAGTATATGTGGGGGCTTGAGGCATGTGAAGGCTGGACTGAAAACCGATGAAGATATAATGCGGATGCTATATGAAAATAGCATTGATCCAGTGATATATGTGGTCACCAAATTGAAGCAAAATCAGTCCGGATTTCAGGCACCTCAGTCACAGTCACGACAATCAACACGAATGGGTGGTCCTAGCATCTCATTAGCTGATGATTTTGTAGATGAGTATGAGGTGGAATCTACAGATGATGATGATGATTATTGTGATGACGAGGAGGAGGCAAGCGAGGAGGAGAGGGACGAGGAGGAGGACCGGAGTCGGTTGTTTGAGTCCTTGGTCAGTAATTTTTCTAGATGGATTCTAGCTCCTGGGCGAATGGATCAGTTCGGACTATCTAACAATAACTTAAGTCAATTCGTGGTTGCAGCTCGACATGATCAGGAAGTAAGGAGTTGGGTGCTTCCTTTAATAGAGGTTGATGCTCCTGAGCGTTTGGAGTGGATTATGCCCGCAGATTGGGCCTTGACCGAGCTATGCATTGGAGCGACATTTAGCAGCAATGATGAACTTGACCTTGCTGTAGGACTGCATCACCGATTAGAATACTCCATGGAGAGGTCCAGCACTACTCGGCTCAACTTCAGATGCAAGCATGAGAATGGTTGTCCTTTTATGCTACCTGCAAGACAATCTAGAACTGTTTGGAGAGTATTCAAGTATGATTTGATGCACAGCTGCCAGACGGAGATTGATCGTGTTGCTCCCCGCAGAGTGCCCGCAAGAGTGCTGGGTAAGTATTTCTCTAGTAAGTTGGCGGTAGAGGGCGCTATTCTAAAGCCGAAGGAGATGATGCTTGAATTGTTGATTCAATTCAGCATCAAGATTGATTACAGCTTTGCCCTGCGGGCAAGAAACATAGCCATTGCAATGGTATTCGGCGAGTGAGAGAAGTCTTATGCGATGTTGTCGGGCTACTTACACATGCTGCAATCTCGTAACCCACGCACGATGTATGATATATCTACTTCTTCGGAGAGTTTGTTCAAGCACATGTTTCTGGCGCTTGCTCCTTTCATCGATGCATTTCACAACTTCATGCGCCTAGTGATCGTTGTAGATAGCACACATCTGAAGGGCAAGAATAAGGGAATGTTGTTTGTTGCGGTGACGAAAGACAGCAATGAAAAATTATTTCCCCTTGCTATCGGGATTGGACCCATAGTGGATGATGAGTCGTGAATGTGGTTCATGCATCGCTTGCATGCTTGCTTTAG
Organism: Plectranthus barbatus; assembly: GCA_026898455.1. Taxonomy (NCBI): domain Eukaryota; kingdom Viridiplantae; phylum Streptophyta; class Magnoliopsida; order Lamiales; family Lamiaceae; genus Plectranthus; species Plectranthus barbatus. The sequence goes on along the minus strand of JAPKLW010001369.1, from coordinate 41,854 downwards.
AGATTGCGAAGGACTGATCATTGTCAGTGATCAGCACAAGAGCATAAAAAATGCAGCGGAGTTAGCATTTTCGAATGCTACACATGCTATTTTCTACTACCACTTGGCGAATAACATGTCGAGGTACGGTCCTCAGGTTGGTGTTATTTTACGAGATGCATCATACTGTTATAGGCACGATGCATTTCAAAAGCACATGTCTACTTTGGAGATTCTGAGCAAAGACGGAGCTTACAAGAGGCTTCTGGATATAGGAGTCCACCGTTAGTCGAGATCTCAGTGCCCTTGTACCCGATTCAGCTTCATGACGTCCAACACAACCGAATCCCTCAACTCTCATTTGTTATGGGCAATGCGATTGCCCATATGTGCCATTCTTGAGACTTACAGAGCTATGGTTGAGAGATGGTTTCACGAGCGACGGGCGGCTGCACGGTCTAGAGATCATGCTCTGACACACATAGCTATGACGAAGTTAGCAGAGTCGGTCGAATATGGGCGAAATCTTGTAGTCAGAGGCACCACCACCGCACATATATACAAGGTGGAAGGGCAACAGATGAGCTACAATGTTGACTTAGAGCGCAGAACGTGTGAGTGTCGTCGGTTCGATCTCGATCTGATTCCATGTTGTCATGCAGCTGCCGCCCTGAGATAATATGTTAATCCAAACTTTCATTATTGCACATATCTTGTAGTTAATAGCTTAAAGATTATTATAACATGTGTGTCTTATTTCTTGATTGTAAGATATACTTCACAGCCGATATCAGAGTACGTGCCACACTACTACAAATAATTCACTCTGCTACAGACATATCATCACACCATTACGACAGTGCCGCATCCATCGGATTGGGTACTCCCATCGGAGGTAACATCTTTTGTTGTGAGACCACCGATAGTAGTTTGACAGGCTGGCCGTCCGAGGATGAGTAGAGCACATTCTGGTGCTGAGAGTTCGACCACGCTGATAAGTTAGTATTTTTACCAACTTATCTAGTTGTTCTTTGACTAATTGGGTGTTGTTTAGACTGTTTTTATGTGTCTTTTTGTGCATGAATTGGCTTTTGTGCTCGTAATGTCGTGTTTGGTGAATTATGCAGGTTTTTAGTCGAAAACAGGGAAGAATTTGAAATTGCTCGATGTTCCAGATCCACGTCGATCGACACAGACATCTGGATGGATCGATCGACGAGAGGAAAAGAGAGATCGACGGAAGCTGCGAAAACCAGGCTCACGTCGATCGATGCAAGGTCTGCATCGATCGACGAGGGTGTTTCAAGGGCGTCAATCGACGCTTTTCTCCAACGATCGACGCGACTACGGGAAGTCCTAATCTGATCCTGAATTGAAGATAGAGACATATCTAATACTAGATGTTGTTTGATACATCTTTCACTATTATTAAAGGCCATGTAAAATTCGAAATTAGGTGTGGAAATCAGTAGAACAATTAAGAGATTTTAGAGTTGAAGATTTTAGAGATTTTCAAGAGTTTTTTAGGGTTTATGTTTGAAGACAGATTTTTGTGGGAAGACATTCAGACCCAAGTTTTTGCAATTCAGGTTTTGTTTATCTTTGATGAATTCTACTATGATTATGTGTAACTAACTTACTTCTCAGATTCTAGGATTTCGAACTATCAATGTATGCATGTTTGATTAATTGAATTATTTTCCCTTTCCCATCGTAGTTTGTGAAATTTGTGCTTATTCATAATCTTGAGTTTGCTGGCCACATCTTAGGATTAATTAGTTGAGAACTTGAGACGTAACTGTAATAGTTTTCAATGGAAAGAGATTTTTCACAATATAATTTGATTTCTTGTCGTAACTGAAGGAGATAAATTATATGAATAGATCCGTAGAATTATGGAGTTAATTAATTCATCTTGAGACCGAGCGGAGATAGGTAATTAATTAATCTACTTTATGAATTGTCCAACAAAGAAGTTCATAATACTTTTTCTATGTTTCACTACGAAGAGGAATTAAATTGGGAATTAATCAATTTATTCATACATGTCATACTTGATAGGTAGGTATCCCTGGAATCTGTACTTCTCATAATCGTTTCATCAAAAGTCTTTTATTTTTCTGTTTGATTTCAATTTGCAAGCATTAAGATTTTCGAAATAAACAAAACCAAAATTTGATTTTTCCTAACCAGTATTTGAGAACTTTTGATTTAGTATTTAAGGTTTTTCGTTACTTCTTTCCCCTGGGATTCGGTAATTTTATTTGCCACTATATTATTAGCTTTGCTAAGTCACTAGTTAAATAATTTGGTGATCAAATTTTGGCGCCGTTGCTGGGGAAAGAATAGAAATAATCTTAATATTAATTCTGTGATCGAAATACTGATTTAGGCTGTAATTTTCGTACTTTCATTTAAAATTTCGTATTTTCATTTTCCACGTCGATCGACGTGGGTGCAGTTATCTATTTCACGTCGATCGACGCTGTTATCCGACGATCGACGCCCGTTCTTTTTTTTTTTCAGAATTTCAATTTTTCAAATTTAGTTTGTTTCGATTTATTTTCAATCGTACCTCACTACCTCATTTGTTGTACAGGTAGTGCATGAGTACGAAAGCTAAAGGAATGGACCCGTTTTATTATCACCCGGACATCAAAGCCACGTGCAGAAAGATCCGAAGGAATAGGCGTGCCCAGGAAAGCTCGAGCAATCAAGCGATGGAAGATAACGTAGCACCGCCAATTGATCAACCACCTCCACCAATGCTAACTGCAGAGGAGCAAGCTGTGCTTCTCCAAGAAGTTCAAGCTATGAGGGAACAAATCCAACAACTAAATCTGGAAAGAGACCTCGAGAGGAACAATCAGAATAATAGGGATCTTCGCCGCAACCCCCTATTTGAGGACAATCCTGATAATGAAGAGGACGACAACCAGAATCAGCCAGAGGAATCTGATGATGAGGAAGAAGAGGAGGCTATGCAGAACCGATATAAACCTCGGTTCAGGGAGACAGACTTCAGAGTTGGCATCAATGCCAACAACTTCGAGCTGAAGACCGGATTGGTGCAACAAAATCAATTCGGAGGAAGAGCCACTGAGGATCCTTACGCACATCTGGATAAGTTTCTTATGCTCTGCAATACTGTCAAAATCAGAGGAGTCAGCGAGAGTGCCATCCGAATGCGTCTGTTCACATTCTCTCTGCGGGATAAGGCACAGTCTTGGTTCACTGCACTGGACAAAGAAAGTATTAGTACATGGACTGAATTGCGGAATGAATTCCTGGAAAACTTCTTTCCTCCGAACGTCATCAGGCAGAGAAGGAAGGAAATCATCAGATTCGCTCAAAGATCCGATGAGAGCTTCGGTGAGGCATGGGAGCGGTTCAAAGAGCTACTGAGATCTTGCCCCGGACATGGCTTTCTGCCAGGAGGCTGAAGCATTCTACGAGGGACTCAATGAGAAAACCGTTGAGTTGGTGGACACCACATTGGGAGACACCATCATGACGAAAAGCGAAAAGAAAGCCATGGAATTCTTCCAAAAGATGGCTAACAACACTCAACAGTGGTCCTCAAGTCGACATCGGCCTGTGATAGCGGTTGAAAAAGTGGTGGAGAAAGTTGCCGAACAACCTGATTTGGCAACCGAGCTGAAAAAGCTAAAGGAAGAGTTCGCTGCACTGAAGCAAGAGAAAATAGTTGCTGCAGTAGAGACAGTGCAAGCTCCACCTGAGGGGGATGGTGCCAAGGTAAACTTCATCCAAAGGGGTGGTTATCAAAATAACTACCGCGGAGGATATTAACAACACAATCAACAGCACAACCAGCCCTGCACCTATAATCACGCGAGGAACCACCCTGGATTTTCCTACGCGAACCCTCAAGCCGCGGAACAGCCACCACCTGGATTTGCAGTGCAAGATGGAGCAGTGGTGGAGAAGAAGAAGCCAAATCTCGAGGAGATTTTAGCTAAATTCATGCAAGGGTCCACTGATAAGGTAGCCAAACTGGAGCAGGAAATCTCAGGCGTGAACACTAAAGTGGATCAGGTGCAGAAGCATGTGCAAATTATAGAAACCCAAGTTAGCTAGATTCACGATGCCCTCGGAGCCCAGCACAAGACGGGGCAACTTCCGAGCAACACTCAGATCAACCCCAAGAATCAGAATCAAAATCAGAGGAACCAAGTGAACGCCATCACTCTGAGAGGGGGAAAATCGTATGAAGGGCCAAAGCAGGCGGGGAAAGATACTCAGGAGGACGAAGAAGCCGAACAGGTTGAAGAGGCTGTCGCAGACGCAGCTCCGTCGATCGACACTGCATCTCCGTCAATTCCGCCACTGAAGAAACCTCATCTGCCATATCCGCAGCGGTTTGCCAAGACAAAGATGAACGAGAGGTATGCACGCTTCTTGGAAACTATGAAGAAAGTGCATATCAACATTCCATTGATTGAAGCCCTGCAAGAGATGCCCGGATACATCAAGTTTCTGAATGACATGGTCTCTCAAAAAAGACCCTTCTTGGAGCATGAGACGGTCAACCTGTTCGAAGAATGCAGCGCCAAAATGCAAAAGAAGATGCCAATCAAAAGGGAGGACCCGGGCTCCTTCACAATCTCTTGCATCATTGGAGGGGAGACATTCGGGAAAGTTCTCTGCGATTCAGGTGCATCAATCAACCTGACGCCGCTGTCGATTTTCAAGCGGTTGAAGATCGAAAACATTAAGCCCACGACAATCTCACTTCAGATGGCCGACCGATCAATGTCTTACCCGAGAGGCATCGTGGAAGATGTGCTGGTGAAGGTAAAAGATTTCATCATTCCAGCCGATTTCGTGGTGCACGACATGGAAGAAGATCAGAATATTCCTCTGATCCTTAGAAGACCATTCTTGAAGACCGGAGGGGCATTGATCGACATTCGAGACAGCAAACTGACATTCCGGGTGAACAACGAGTCAGTCACATTCTCGATCTATAAAGCAATGCAGAAGCACAACGAAGGAAGCTACCAGGAGGAATGTCACATGATCAACTGCTTCAACCCGGTAATGTCTTCTCCCTTCGCTTCCCTCAAAAGCGAGCCGGACTTTCTGGAGAACTGCCTGTGACACTCGTTCTCGTAAAAAAATCTGGACGAGGCAGACGAGGAGATCTTGGATCTGGTCATGGAGCTGGATGTGTTCGAGGAGATAACTCAGGAAAAAGAAACCAAAAGAGAACCACTGCCTAGCCGTTACTACCAGAACAAACCAGAAAAAGACCTGTCAAAGCACACGTCGATCGACGCCACATTGAAGCCCACGTCGATCGATGTGACACCTTCATCGATCGACATAGACCTGCGAAAGCCATCATCAAGCTCTGATCTGCCAATTCTGGAACTTATGATGCTTCCGGCACATCTCAGGTACGTATTTCTGGGTGGGGTTCTAATGACACTTACCATGTTATTGTTTCTGCCTATCTTACACAGGGGGAGTTAGATAAATTACTGCGAGTTCTACGAAAATACAAGTCCGCCATTGGATGGACTTTGGGGGATATCAAGGGGATCAGCCCTTCGCTTTGCATGCACAAAATCATCTTTGAAGAGGAAGCCACACTAAAGAGACAAGCACAACGACGACTGAATCCAATCATGCAAGAAGTCGTAAAGAAGGAGGTTCTCAAACTCCTAGACCATGGCATGATATATCCAATTTCCGGCAGTAAGTGGGTGAGCCCTACACAAGTAGTAGCCAAGAAAGGGGGGATGCAGATAGTGAAGAATGACGATGGAGAGGAAGTTGCGACAAGACTGATCACGGGATGGCGATTTTGCATTGACTACCGAGCCTTAAACACCGCCACGTGCAAGGATCACTTTCCTCTTCCTTTCATTGATCAAATGCTTGATAGATTATCCGGTTACCCTTTTTATTGATTTCTTGATGGTTACTCAAGGTACAACCAGATAGCTGTGGCGCCAGAATACCAGCACAAGACTGCATTCACCTGCCCATACGGAGTATTCGCCTACCGACGGATGCCCTTTGGATTATGCAATGCGCCGGCAACCTTCCAGAGATGCATGATGGCAATCTTCCACGACTTGATCGAATATGTCATGGAGGTATTTATGGATGATTTCTCAATTTTTGGTAGCTCATTTGATATTTGTTTGCAGAATCTGGCTACTGTACTTGAGAGATGCACCGAGACAAACCTATGCCTCAATTGGGAGAAATGCCACTTCATGGTGCGAGAGGGAATTGTATTGGGCCATCGAGTATCAGCTGAAGGACTAGAAGTGGACCGAGCCAAAGTGATAGCCATTGAAAAGATGCCACCGCCAACAAGTGTCAAAGCAGTCCGAAGTTTTCTAGGCCACGTCGGATTCTATAGGAGGTTCATCAAAGACTTCTCAAAGGTATCTCGGCCATTGTGCAACCTGCTGAAGAAGGATGTTTCCTTCGTCTTTGATGACGAGTGCTTGAAAGCTTTTGAGAGACTGAAAGAGGCATTAGTGACTGCGCCGATCTTGACTTCGTCAGATTGGGATGAGCCATTCACATTGATGTGCGATGCCAGTGACTACGCTATTGGGGCAGTCTTGGGGCAACTGAAAGGAAGACTCTTCCATGTGATTCACTACGCCAGCAAGAGCATGAATCCAGCTCAATGCAACTACACCACTACGGAGAAGGAAATGCTCGCAGTTGTGTATGCATTTGACAAGTTCCGGTCGTATCTGATAGGTTCAAAGACGATTGTTTACACCGACCATGCAGCCATTAGATACTTGTTCGCGAAGCAAGATGCCAAGCCCAGATTGATCCGGTGGATACTGTTGCTACAAGAGTTTGACTTGGAGATCAAGGAAAGAAAATGGAGTGAGAATGTGATCGCCGACCACCTGTCACGACTCGAGCCACCAGTTGAAGAAGATGATCAGCACATGAGGATCTGAGAGACGTTCCCCAACAAACAGATCTATGCTCTTAGGGATCTGAAAGAGACATACGAGTCCAAAACACCTTGGTTTGCGGACTTCGCCAACTACTTGGTCGCCGGCGTACTTCCTCCGGACTCTTCTCCATATGCAAAGAAGAAGTTTCTGCACGACGTCAGGTTCTACTACTGGGAGGATCCCTACCTTTGGCGTATATGTGCTGATGGCGCCATTCGCCGTTGTGTGCCCCAGTCCGAGTGGCATCAAATCTACGAAGCCTGCCATTCATCTCCTAGTGGCGGTCATCATTCAGTCAACCGGACGGCATTCAAAATTCTTGCAAGCGGGTTCTATTGGCCATCCATCTACGAAGTCTGTTGCGGATGGATTACGAGTTGTGATCGCTTCGAGAGGACCGGCAACATCTCGCGGAGGGATGAGATGCCACAGATTCCGGTTATTGAAGTTGAAATCTTTGATGTCTGGGGGATCGATTTCATGGGACCTTTTCCACCATCACAAGGATTCTCATATATTCTACTGGCAGTGGACTACGTGTCAAGATGGGTTGAAGCCGTTCCAACAGTCACCACCGACTCCAAAGTCGTCATCAAGTTCATGCAAAAGCTCATGACAAGATTTGGGACGCCAAGAGCCTTGGTGAGTGATGGGGGATCCCATTTCTGTAACAAATGGCTTGCTTCTCTTCTTACTAGGTACGGAGTCAAGCATTGCGTTACCACCCCATATCAGCCCCAAGGGAACGGGCTGACAGAGCTGTCTAATAAAGAAATCAAGCAAATCTTGGAGAAGACGGTGAAGCAAAGAAAGGATTGGGCGGCAATACTTGACGATGCATTATGGGCATAATGCACAGCCTACAAAATGCCCATTGGGACGTCCCCATATCAGCTGATTGTCGGAAGGTCCTGTCACCTACCCGTTGAGATGGAGCACAAGGCCTAGAGAGCAGTAAAAGAGCTAAATCTGGATTAGAAGACGGCTGCAAAAGAGTGTGCCATGGCATTGAACGAGCTGGAAGACTTTAGGGAATAAGCCTACGAGAACAATGTCATATACAAGAAGCGAGCGAAGAGATTCCACGACAAAGGGATTCACTCTCCTATTTTTCATTTAGGTGACAAAGTCCTCCTCTTCAAATCCCGTCTCCGCTTCATGCCCGAAAAGTTGCAGTCAAAATGGGCTGGACCATACACCATGATCTGTCAATTTCTGAACGGTGTAGTCGAGCTGGCTGGCCAAGATGGGAAGAACTTCAAGATGAACGGGCAGAACCTTAAACCGTACTACACCCCACTCCAAGTCGGAGCGGTGGAGAAGTACTATTTGAATCGCCCATAAAAAAACCAGGTATTGTCGAGCTAGTGACATAAAACCAAGCACTGGTTGGGAGGTAACCCCAACAGTTTACTGCTTTCTTTACTTCTGTTATTTTAATTCAGTCAAGTTGAGTCATTAGGAATTAGTATTTTCAGTAAATTTTTTGAATTTTTTCGAGTCTAGTGCTCTGTTCAGGGCCACGTCGATCGCTGTCATTCTGCATCGATTGACGTGTGTTTCTTGGCCACGTCAATCAATGCCGTTCTACGTCGATCGGCGAGAGTATCTTGTCCACGTTGATCGATGAGAGGCCCCCGTCGATCGATGCGAGGTTTTCAGAGGCGTAAACAGAGACGGGTTTTAAAACTCAATTCTCCTCATTTTTTTCCTCACAAAACACACACGCACGAATCTTTTTTCTCCCAAACACCCGCCTCAAAATTTTTTCTCCGTAACTTCGCTGCTACAACCTAAGGTATGTATTCTAGATCCTTCCACTTTGATTATTTCATGTGTTTTGAACGATTTGAGCATGATTTGATGAAAATTGGACCTTGGAGCCCTAGTTTCAATTTTTGCTTTTTTGTCGATTTCGTTGCAACTCTTCATGATTATTCAATATGGGTAGTTGCTCTAGTCGATATACTTGCTTGTTGGTGAATTTGTAGCATTGGAATTGTTGAATATGACTCCTGCTAGTTTGGGGATAATTCCGATTGGGGGTGATTTGCTAATCCTGCTATTTTGGGGTGCAATTTTTTCAATTTAGGATGAAATATGCTAGGTTTGGGGGTGAATTGCATGAATGTCATACCAATTTTGCTTGGGTAGATACATTTTGTTATTTATTGCAAATTTTTGTTGTATTGATGTTTGGGAATTTCGGTGAAGTACTTGGATGAGCATTGACATTTTTCCCACTACCCGTGCAGTTAATTATGGACTTTCGACCTACCTTCGCCAACCGGGCTGCGGAGCAGCGATACCGAAAATTTACAAGTTCAGATTTCATAGTCCGACAGACCCTTTACCCATGCGCCGAGACGATGAACCGGCTGGGAATTAGAGTTGATGTGGAGGCCCTATTGGAGAAAGTCAATTGGAGTGCATGGATGACAGAGCGGTGGCCGACATACCCATCGCTTGTGCTGGAATTTCTTGCATCACTCCATGTCTACGACGTTCAATCGGAGGGAGAGCCGACCACCATCTCTTTCCAACTCCTGAATGAACATTATGAGATGCCGAGAGATGTGCTGGAAGGCATTTGGGGAGTAAAAAACTCGGGCATCGGTTTTCTTCCCTCGGATTTTGACATTTCCCAGTTTTGGAGTCAAATTACAGCTGAGGCGAAGGAGGATTTGCAAGAGTTCGACTCGGGAAATTTAAAAGCATCCTCCATCGACAATCCCATCTTCCGCTATCTTCAGAGGTGCATGGGGGTATCTATCACTGGCCGTCATGAGAGCGCCAAGCTGAGAGTGGGCGAGCTTTACGCCATCTACTGCATGCTGACGGGAGAGAAATTCAGCTTTGCAGCGTTGGTCATGGACCACTGGAGGCACCAAGTCAAGGCCTCCAAGAGCAACATTTGGAGCGGGGGATTGATTACCCCGATTGTGGAGCACGTGGGGATTGACTTGACCGAGATTGCTGTCCTTGAGGATAGTCGAGGACTCGGCACCGAGCATCTGGTTCGGATGCTGATGCTTTCACCCCGGGAGGCTGGCTGGTCTTTGAGAATGTCCAATGGGGACAGGTTTCCACTTCCGCAAAGGGAACTCACACACGTCACAGATTATCACTTTCGTGATAACTGGTTGATGAGCACACCCGCCCATATGCGGCTCATGGTTGGATCACGTGGAGGACTCGGCACCTCCAGACTCCGTCACTGATCGTTGACTCAGCCGGACCAGCGATAGCCGCGAACCCCCCCAGAGGACGCGGGAGATGAGGAGCACGAGGAGGAGATTCCGGACAGGGCCGGTGGAGATTCGTCCCGCCACTTTACGGGCGAGTCTTTCTCTTCAGAGAAGGATCTGGCGACGATTTATCAGTTCATGCAGCAGCAGGCTGCTTTGCATGCGGAGGAGCACGTACGGCAGGCCGAGTTTCGCCAGCACGTGACCACGAGGCTCAACACCCTCGACATTCAGATGCAGTGCCTCCTCCTGAACACCAAGCCTGACTCTGTCTACCTCCGCCGCCAGCGTGAGCGCCAAGACCGCCGTCGGAGACTCCCCGTGTGGCCATCTCTTGATGCAGAGATGGAGGACCCTCTAGAGGAGGATTGAGGTACCGTTTCTCTTTTCCTATCTAACTTTCAAACTTGTTCCCTCATTCGAGTGAAACAAGTTTGGGGGGATGAGGATCAGAAAAGGGAAACGTTTGTAATTTTGTATCTTGTTTTTATTTATTTATTTACTGCTTTATTTTATTTTCTTTTTGTTTTTGTTTTTCTGAACTATCACCATCCTTGTTCTTTTGCTTCAATGTGAACAGTTGCTCTACTTTGCATTCAAATTAGTATTTTAAACTCTTGATTTGTGGTACTAGTTCTGAATTGTAGAGTGTTGGGAAATTGTTGGGAATTTGGCTAAGTTTCCCTTCCCCAGTAGCTAATTGTATAGATTATAGTTTTGGTGGATCAAAACCAAAGTCCTACCAGCGTCAGTTTGTCTCTAGAATAGCTCTAGTCTCAAATGTAAAGTCCTGTTTAGGTCTTTTGAGTTGTAAGTCGCAGCTGATCAAGACTCATGTGGCTACTGTTCACCAGCATGAGATGTGCTTACCAGTTGAGAGAAGTCTCACCAGCAAGCGACTGACAAGACTCATGCTGATACTGTTCATCAGCATGAGTAGAGCTAATGACTGGCTACTGTTCATCAGCAGTGAAGTCACCAGTCATGGGAGATTCCAAGAGTTAACATCCAGACATATTGGTAGACTTAGATTGTGCCAGCGAAAGTCACCAGCAGAGACTGCCAGCACAAGATCACCAGCATGATCTACCAGTCGGATGTTACCAGCAGAATTCAAGATTCGCTCTCCCAGAGTCTTAGAGACAAAAAGAAGATTCGTCTGAGGAATCAACTGACAAAGTATGACTTTAAGGAGGATACCTTAAAGTCTATCAGTTACAAGACACCAGTTGCGATTCCTCGTACTGACGAATAGAGCCGTTCTGACATAAAGAGATCAATGTCAGATAAAGCGGTCCAAGGTATGGTTCCTTCTGGAAAAGCATACCTACCGCCGACAGAAGGACATCCGAGGTCTGACACCTTTATGGATGAGTCCAAACGGCTAGGAGATTTGAATGGGATCCCGCGTCTATAAATAGGTCGGAACCACCAACATTTAAAGGCTGGCTGGCTTCCAAACATTCAAGATCATTCTCTCCTTCCGAAAGTTCTTACGCGCGAACAAGCCAGCAGAACACTTTCGAGGCTTTTCTTAAAGCTTTCCGTGTGTTGATTTATTCAAACACGAGACTTCAAGCTTCCAGCTTGTAAGTTACAGATCTCATTGGTGCTCTTTCTCTTCCGAGAAAGTTCACAGCAGCTCTTGTGCCAGTCAGCACCTGAGTTATTACGGGCTTTTGCCGTATTGAGAAGATACGTTCTTGGGAGAACTAAAACACCCAGTCAGCAGTGGAGGTTGAAGTGACGTGCTCGCACTCCACCATCTGACAAGAGTTGAAGAGGAAACAGGACCGGGAGCGGTTGATCTAGTGAACTGGTGGACGAGGCATTCACCAGCTAGAGATAGATCGTAGGACACCTGTGACCGATTACTCTACGTTCTTGGGAGAACTGAACACCCAGTCAGCTGTGGAGGTTGAAGTGACGTGCTCGCACTCCACCAGCCGAGAAGAGAGTTGAAGACGGAATCAAGGCCGGGAGCGGTTGATCTAGTGAACTGGTGGACGAGGCATTCACCAGCTAGAGATAGATCGTAGGACACTTGTTCCTGATTACTCTTAGTGAATTTCCAGTGCTACGACTGGAGAGTGGACGTAGATCAGTTGATCGAACCACTATAAAAATCCTCTTGTCTTTATCAGCTTTCTGCATTTCATACTGATTTGAAACCCAGCACCCAAGTGCTGGTGTATATCTGAAAACTGATATAACTGTGCAAACAAGGCCTAAAATATTCTAAGTCTTGAGCTACCAGCTGACGAGCCAGTTGCCAGTCAGCTGAGTACGCAAAGTGCCAGTTGAATTATCAGCTGACAAGGTCCCAGTCAGCTGAGTAACCAGCAGAGTGCAAGAAACGATTAAACACATTTTCCGCTGCCAAGTTATACCCTGATAATCCGGGACCAACATAGAGTCTTGAGAATTGTTTTAGGAGCTTTTGAACATAGGGCAGTCAGAACTATCTTGATTATGTTGGTATTGGAAACTATGACTTGTCTTTCATTGAATGAGAATTGTTGATTGATAATTGAGATATTTGCTGATTAAGAATGAAAATTTGTGTGATAGAGTAGTCGATGATAGGAGCTATTTTGCTTGATGAGTTGATCTTTGAAATATGAATTTTTGCATGATAACTGTTAAAAATTGGGTAATTATTGAGGAGTAACAAAAAAAAATTTAACCCTGTGTGAAAATTTGAGCCACCTTTTCGTTTGATGAGTGACAAGGTCATTAGACTTACTTCCTAGAATTTGACAAATTTATCTCTTGAGGTTGCGTTAAGTGTGGTAATAGGGTGAAAATGATTTTAGGCATGTTCTTTCATAGCCCATCTCCCATACACTAACCTTTAATTTCCACTTGTAGCCCCTTTGAGCTTTGAAAATTTTTCTTTGATTAGAAGGGTTGATGAATAAGAAATTGCGATTTATTGGAAGGTGTGAATTGTGGGATTGTGATGTGAGGTTGTGTGTAAAAATAAGGGTTTTCATGGGTAAATTTGAAGAGTGAACACTTGTGAAAAAAAAAGAGGAGAAAATTTAGAAAACTCATATGTTGTAGTTTACGAAAGTTTGAAACAAGTTCTAAGGGACCCTGAAAATTATAAAAGAGAAGGAACAAAACTGTGCATGAGAAGAAAAAAAAAAATTAATGTGGTTATGATGTGATTGAATTTTTGGGTTTGATTGCAAAATATTGAGTCACTTAGACAAATATATCTCACCTTTTAGGTAAGCCACATTACAATCAAATCAAGACCTTTCTGATTCCCTGAAAAGACACACTAACAAGCAGTGGAGAGATGAGAAATTTGTCAAACCTATGGTGAGGTAAACTAAAACCTTGAGTGAGTGAAACACAAGCCCTTTACTTGTTGAGTAATGAGTGCAAACACTGCCCGGTGAGGTTCCTCCTCAATAATTTAAAAATGAGAATTTGTTTGGATTGCATGATTTATATGAATAAGTGATACTTAGATTGCAAAAGAAGTTTGTGAGGCATTGCACACTTGTATCTGCATTTGATTCTATTTCTTTTCGGTGAATTGATCGAGGACGATCAATGGTTTAAGTTTGGGGGAGTTGATTAGTTAGTATTTTTACCAACTTATCTAGTTGTTCTTTGACTAATTGGGTGTTGTTTAGACTGTTTTTACGTGTCTTTTTGTGCATGACTTGGCTTTTGTGCTCGTAATGTCGTGTTTGGTGAATTATGCAGGTTTTTAGTCGAAAACATGGCAGAATTGGAAATTGCTCGAAGTTCCAGATCCACGTCGACCGACACAGACATCTAGATGGATCGATCGACGAGAGGAAAAGAGAGATCGACGGAAGCTGCGAAAACCAGGCTCACGTCGATCGATGCAAGGTCTGCGTCGATCGACGTGGGTGTTTCAAGGGCGTCGATCGATGCTTTTCTCCAACAATCGATGCGACTACGGGAAGTCCTAATCTGATCCTGAATTGAAGATAGAGACATATCTAATCCTAGATGTTGTTTGATACATCTTTCACTATTTTAAAAGGCCATGTAAAATTCGAAATTAGGTGTGGAAATCAGTAGAACAATTAAGAGATTTTAGAGTTGAAGATTTTAGAGATTTCCAAGAGTTTTTTAGGGTTTATGTTTGAAGACAGATTTTTGTGGGAAGACATTCAGACCCAAGTTTTTATGCAATTCAGGTTTTATTTACATTTGATGAATTCTACTATAATTATGTGTAACTAACTTCCTTCTCAGATTCTAGGGTTTCGAACTATCAATGTATGCATGTTTGATTAATTGAATTATTTTCCCTTTCCCATCATAATTTGTGAAATCTGTGCTTATTCATAATCTTGAGTTTGCTGGCCACATCTTAGGATTAATTAGTTGAGAACTTGAGACGTAACTGTAATAGTTTTCAATGGAAAGAGATTTTCACAGTATAATTTGATTTCTTGTCGTAACTGAAGGAGATAAATTATAGGAATAGATCCGTAGAATTATGGAGTTAATTAATTCATCTTGAGACCGAGCGGAGATAGGTAATTAATTAATCTACTTTATGAATTGTCCAACAAAGAAGTTCATAATACTTTTTCTAATGTTTCACTACGAAGAGGAATTAAATTGGGAATTAATCAATTTATTCATACATGTCATACTTGATAGGTAGATATCCCTGGAATCTGTACTTCTCATAATCGTTTCATCAAAAGTCTTTTATTTTTCTGTTTGATTTCAATTTGCAAGCATTAAGATTTTCGAAATAAACAAAACCAAAATTTGATTTTTCCTAACCAGTATTTTGAGAACTTTTGATTTAGTATTTAAGGTTTTTCGTTACTTCTTTCCCTGGGGATTCGATAATTTTATTTGCCACTATATTATTAGCTTTGCTAAGTCACTAGTTAAATAATTTGGTGATCACACGCACAGATTTCAAGTATATGTAGGAGGTGTCGGCAAACGGTCACGACTCACGTGCCTGCACTGCTTATATCGCAATTGGTGAAGTGGATTTGAATAGTCCTCCACCCCAAGATGGGCCACGAAGGTGACGGGCGAAGACATGTAGTAGACGTCAACAAACGGGGCATACAAAAAGAAATGTCCGGAAAGAGTTGATCATGTCTGAAAAAATAATATAAATATTAAAGTAAAATATAATCAAATAAAAATTATAAACCAGTATGTAAATCTAAATACAAGTACCTCTAGAGGCTCTGTGGATAAAGAACGCCGTGAGCGCTTCGTAGCCGACCAGCGAGGAAGCTTAGTATGCTCGAAAGAAAAATGGACTAGAATCTCAAAACCGCTCCCCATATCGAACACTGCGATGGCTGGCGTTGTGACTGTGGCGATGGCTGAGGCGATGGTTGCCGCTGTGGCGGCGACTGCGGCTGCTCCGGAACCCTCCTAGAGGAAGACCTGGAGGCACTGGCAGAAGACCGCTGAGAGGCTGATCGTCGGGGCCTGAATCCCCTATAAGGTATAAATCTCCAAGTCAACGGGTTCTCAACATTCTTCAAGCTGAGCCAACTCTCAGAAACGGCCTCATCATTGGTCGGCTGCAGTGAAGTACTACAGTCATGCTGAAAACAAACATAAATCAAATAAAACATACAATATTTAATTATAATATAAGTATTAAAAACTGTAAACAATAATTACCTCCTGTCTGAAAAAAGTGGTGAAGTCAGAGTCCCGAATATAAAGAGGTCTCCACAACAAGCATCGAGGCCCAGTCTCCTCACCCTCCTCTGGCGTAATGCGCATCGCAACTAAGGCTGTCAGATTAGGGATCACCTCGTACAACCATTCTTGCGCAATAATGTAAATAATTTACAATTCTAGTCTTTTATAAATTAAAAATAAAATAAATTAAAAATAAAAATTACAAACAATTACCTCCAACACCCAAACATGATCGTATACATGCACTAAAGGCACCTTGTCTTTCTTTGAGGATGTGATCATGACAGACATCTGATGCAACAAGATACTGAAGGACCACGAGCCCCAAGGGAATGCCCTCCACTGATGAGGTCTCTCCACCAATGCATAAACCCAGGGGTCTACGTGCCGCTTCCCATCGAAGCACATAAGTTTACGGTAGACAAATAGAATATGAGCAATCTTCACGTAATCATCAGCAAAATCGCTCAGAGTAAGGTCGGTGTTCATAAAATCAATATGCAACTGATCAACAGTAGGCAGGGGTGTGTAGTGAGAATACAAACAACCATCTTCCGGCATATCATGAACCCCAGTAGGGTCAAAACCCGAATCTCCAAACTGCAGCCCGGTCATCAAACAGAACTTCTCAGCACCAAGTCGAATGTTGGTTTCACCAACCCGAAACCACAACTCGTTCTTTGCTCCCTCCACCTCAATCTCGTGGGTGATCAGAGCCCACGTAGCACGTATCGTGCTCTTCTTCCACCGAAAAGTGAGAAATCGACCGAACGGTCCATCCCTAAATAACTCAAAACTCTTCTCTCTGAAGCTCATCAATCTAATTCGGATATCCTCAAGAATGTCCCGATCGTAACAATACATCGACCGCGGGAATTTGCCCTACAAACTGGGCATGATCCACTCCCAAACCTGCAATTAAATAAAATAAAATATTTCAATAAAAGGAGAATTAAAAGAATTCAAATCAGAAATTAAAAAAAAATCGAGATCTCGATTTGATATCGATCTCGATATCAAATCGAGATGAAAGTCGAGATATCGATTTGTATTTAAATCGACCTAATTAGTGGCCGATATTGAGATCTCGCGATGAAATCGGCGGAATTAAAGCATATAATCAATCTATATCAACAAACAATCAACTATAACTAACTAAAAATCATATTTCAACACATACAATCAACTAAAATCACATAAAAATGTAAGTTTAACTTTAAAAAAAAAAAGTAAAAAAATCGACAAAATGGGTGGGAGAATGGTACCTGGTTCGCTTGAGGTTGTTCCCCAGACATCGTGTAGACGTAATATGGGTTTTTTCGGTTGGGGCGTGCGAAATCCGGTTGTTTGAAGCTTGAAATCAGCAACAATGGTGGCGTCGGTGGTGGTGGTCGACAGAGAAGAGAGAGAAAGGGGGGAAGTGGGGTAGATGTTGGGGTAATGGATAATAAATCCAAAAATAATTTATGTAACAACATTTTAAAAATCAATTTCTCTCTTCAATCATTGACAAAGTGGTTAAAAAATATGTATTTATAAACATGTGGCTAGATAACATATTAAGTTATCAAAATGACTATATAAATTTTGCTCCCATGAAATAATACATTTAAAGCTTTCATGTTTTTCTTAATAATGAGGATAATGTGCAACCAAAGATATATATTGAAAAAAAACTTTTATCTTTATATAAATTCTATAATTTTACATATAAAAAAAAATTCTTCATTTTCATCTTCTTCTATGTGATTGAGAAAAAACTATTAATTATATTTTACAATATTAACAACTATGAAAAATGTTATAATATTGCTCTCTCACTGAATTATATTATTTATTTTTATTCTGTCAATAAAAATATCTTTCATTATAAAAAACTACAATGTTTCTCTATTACATAACTTATACCGTGATATTTAATTCTATCAATAAAAATACACTCATTGCTAACAGTGTTAACATCTTGATGAATAATCCGTTAAAAAATAGAAATGTCATGTATGATTTAACAGGCAATTCAACAAAATTGTCACTCTTACAAGATTCATGACAACTAAAATGTATTTAATTTATTTTTAAAATAATGTATTTATTTAAACTTACATACTTAAATCATCCCGAGAATCTCAAACACATGACCTCTTGGTCACAAACATAATATTTTCATCACTGCATCCTGAGTAGAGTATGAATTTAATTCTTTTTTTTTAATAGGTATACATTAATTTTAAACACACACACCCACTCACACACTCAGATATTCACGGGAAAACTCGAACTAGTGACCTTTCAGCCACAAGTAAGATGTTTTAAACACTACACCCCGAACGAAGGGACACAAATTTAATTCTTCAAATATCAATGACGTTCAAGCTTTTTGTTATCTTGCTCTTAGTTAAGTTTGAGGATTCAATCTTAGTTCATTTTATGTTCTACATCAACGTGTGACCTAATTTGACAAGTTTTTCAGCTCTATCGATACAAGTTGTTAAATGATCAAGATTCTTTGAAATTATGTCCAATTTATACTAAAATAAGACGTTCAAACAAAAATTATGTTCAATTTTTTAATTTATGTGTTGACCTATAACTAATTGATAATTCCCCTATAGCTCTGATATCATCTACTCAACTCAACCCAGGTGACCATTGTTAATTAATTAACATAAACTATATGAGAACAAAATTACATGCACGGCTAAATAAGTCCGACAATTTTTAATAGATTATTTCTTAATTATATTCCAAAAGCCCCAAACACTTGCTAAATTTCGGCATCAACAGGGGTCAAACCAGGAATAAAAATTAAGACATAAAACTATTTTCAGGTCAGACTCTTTAACCAAACCCTAGTTCATGGTTAAAATTTAATTTTGGCTTAAAAAGTTAATTAAATGATTAACAAATCCACGAGAGTGCAATCAATAGTTTATTTAGCCTATTAGGCTAAACATTCTCATCATTATATTAAAATAAGATAAAAATTTAAACAAAAACTTTAAATAAAATTTGTACTTACAAAATTAAACTTCAATGCTGGAAAGATTTTTTAATTATCTGGATTGGACTATACAAGGGATAGAGAGAGAGAGCTTTTTTGCTTTAACACATGAGCTTCTACCTAAACAAATTACTTATTTATAGACTCCAATATTCGAATTTCATTATCCGAATAAATGGATTTTGAAAATATATACAACAAAATATTCAAAATGTACATGATTTGAAATTTTGTATTCAAAAGAGATATAATAACCTATATGTAAGGCCTAACTAGTCATTATATGATTCTTGCCTTATTTTACGGTGTAAAATTTTTATTTGGAACCCTCCATTTGTAAGAACACGTATTTTCATGCCACTTGTATTACTTTTGCATGTATGAGATTTATTTATTTGATTTCTTCTTGGTGATTCATGATTACATACCCAAATATTTGGAGTAAATAATTTTCCCAGTCTGATTATTACTATCAAAATGGAAATTTATCTGATTTGAGTGTTTTTCGGACAATGCATGTCTACATTTCTTTTGGTGCTGCAAATGAATGACTCCAATTTATGGCACTGCACATGGAACCATATTCCACTTTTTCAATGTTTGTTTTTCCTTCTAATTTTTATACTTAATACTTTACTGATTAATTATAAGAGATAATTACTTACTAAGCTAACATCTTACTTAACAAAAAAAAAAAAAAAAGAAACATCACATGAAGAAAGTAACATGTCAAACACAAACCATAATTAGAAACAACTTTTGATTGACATTGTCCCCTTGCAAAAAACTAATAGCACAGTGCGCATGTCAATCAAGATAAAGGCTGTTAAGTAGCAAACCTATCTACCAAAGATTCAAGATAAGAAAAAAAATGCCAATTCTTCCACTTAAAACTTGACAACAGGGGGATAAAACATTACAAGTGAACTTATTCAACTATCAACTATAGGCATATTTACTTGAAAATCTCATAACTACAGGCCATAATAATGGCAAATCAAAAGACTATGTAGTACAACATTAGATCGGTAGGAAGCAGGAATGTTAAGTGTTACCTGATTTACTAAATCCCGGCCTGAGTCCCTCGAACTTGCAATCTCACTTTCATCGCTTCAAGTAAACTGATCTCTTCTTCACTAACTGATATCTTGTTATCTACAAACTGTTTCAGATTTCCTTGAGCGGCTATTCTTAAGGGAGAAAAACAGATTCCCCTAAGAATATGTACAGGGGGAATAAGGTGAAAAGGTCAGCTTAGAGGTTTTGATAATAATGCAACCTCTAGTCGTTGCCAATATTTATTCTCTCCATGCCCTTGAGGGTGGATTCAACATTGTTAGTGTTTGAGGAGTTATCATTAGGTAGAGTTTGTTGAGCAGCACCCAGATCTTCGTTAGGTGAAGGCAAAGGGTCATTGGCATCTCCAGGATCCCGATTGCTAGAAACAGCAGGTTGCTTTGATGTTGCAACAATCCGGTCATTGGAAGTAGATAACTGCATAAGCCATTCAATCAAGACACAGAAATATGAGAAGGAGAAAAGGAACAATCAGTGAGGTGGAAGTTATATCAACAAATCTCAGTGATCAGTCTCCTGGGTATGCTACCATGTCCCAGTATAGTGTTGGAAATCATAATTATGGCCAATTATCGAGAAAAGCAATTGGTGCACCAGGACCAGTGGATATTGAAGAAAAAATTTCAATACAGAGTTTCTAATATTGAGGGTTATAGAAGAGGTTGTAGTCTTACTTCTTTTGATGTTGCAGTGTTATTATTTGCAAGTGGATCTTTCATTCTGGACAAATTTCCAGAATTTAAAGCGTTTCTCCCACGAGCACCTGCCCTACCTTCCTCCATGCCTGCATAAAGATGTTCAAATTCATTAAATTCGAATCCATAACAGTGACACCAGCTTAGTTAGCAGAAAACTATAGCAGAGATGTAAAAGCTCCATCAATGACTGGGATGACGCAAAAACGAGGCAGTTTGCATGTAAATAACCGGTGCATACAAGGAAAGTTGTAACCCAGTACAGCGGGACTCTAATAAATGCAAAGGAATCACCTGAATCTCTGTCATTATTAGCATGAGGCATCATTGAACTCGATCCAGCCGCACCCTGTCAAAAAACTCATCAGGTTGTAACTTGGGGCTATGGCAGATGAGCCAATATTGAAGTTACTTACTAGGGCACGAGATGGAGGATTAGCAAGCTGTGACTGCTGATAATTCAAAATAGTCCAATCAAATACGGAATCAAATTGAAAACCTGCCAGGGCATGGGAAATGTGAAATGCAAGGATAAAATGAGGGTGATGAAGACAGTATTTTAACAGCAGGAAATGTTGAGAAGGTAAGGTTGATGACAATACCTTCACGAATAAAAAGGTCACGAAAAATTCTTTTCAAATAAGCATAATCTGGTTTGTCCTCGAATCTAAGTGAACGGCAATAATGGAAGTAAGAAGCAAATTCAGTTGGATAGCCACGGCATAAAGACTGCAACAGAAAGATCAAGTTTCAAAAGTCACTCTAGCACAAATGGAATATACTCAAAAAAGCTTCATCACCTCTATGGAAGTTGAAATCTTTTTCTCACTAATTCTATCATACTTCTGTTTCTTGTTTCCAGATTGCAGTCCCTGCCAGGGAAGGCTACATGTTTTTTTATATATGAGCAGACATGCCACAATAACTAAAAGTAGAGTGAACTAACTAGGCAATATTCAAGAACAACCTTCCTCTTAAGAAGTACATAAGTACGTATCCAAGTGATTCAATGTCATCTCTGCGGCTTTGTTCTAAAAACATGGAGCATAACCAAACATGAAAACAACTAGAAATTAGTTTCTTTCGCATCATCTGAAATGTCAAATCGATAACACAAATGGCGTGTGCCACATGCGTACCAATGCCAAGATGTGTGTTAATGCTTGTAAATCTGACTGTTCCAGTCAAATTCTTATTTTCTCTGCATTATATAGTAAATATTGATGAACTGTATTAATTAGTTACAATAATGAACAAGTAAAATTAAGAATTCATTAATGAAATATCTAAGTTCTAAAAATACCTATACAGGAGACAGCATACCTATACGGAATATGCTGATGATTTGAATCTCTATATTTCTTGGCAAGTCCAAAGTCAATGGCATAAACCTACAGTTAAACCAAAAGAGTTCTCAATCTCATCTCCCGGATACTTATGAAGCAAACTGTAAAACAAGATTGGGAAAACCTTAAAACAAGGAAGAAAAAAAAAACACCTGATTTGCACGCCTTCCCAAACCCATGAGAAAGTTGTCTGGCTTAATATCTCGATGCAGAAAAGACTTCGAGTGAACAAACTCAAGCCGATTGATCTGAAAGAGAAAACACATTTCCATGACATGTTGAAATAAATATTCAACCAAAAAGGAGTAAATGGAATACAGTACCATCTGATCTCCAAGCATGAGAACAGTCTTTAAAGACAGCTTCCTACTGCAAAATGTAAACAAGTCTTCAAGACTCGGGCCCAGTAAGTCCAATACTAGAACATTATAGTCTCCTTCAACCCCAAACCATTTAATATTTGGGATTCCCGCTGAAAATTGCCATCAGCGAGGATAAGTACGGATAAAAATGACCGTGCAGAAGAGGAAACAGCAAAAGAGGATTATTACTTCCTCCTTGAAGTAATCTGTACAACTTTGACTCATACAGCAATTGGGGATGCCTTGTCCTTACATTCTCCTGAACATACATTATTGATGAATTCAAGAATTTATCAAATAACCACGGAATGCAAAAAGCTGAACAAACTGTTTCATTAACCCATGCATGTTTCTCATTCTCCCAAGTAGCACATGCCTCAGAGAAAGAGACTTATTTCTTTTGTTACGCTAAAATTTATTCCATCAGATTCTAATTTGCAAAACAGAAAAAACAAAGCAAACAAACACACGATTACAATACAATTACAATCAAACAGAAGAGAGAGAGGGTAAAAAATACTTCAAAATACTTACGAGCTTTATAGCAACGTCCTCGTTCGTCTGAATATTAGTGCCTGCAAACAACATGCAATGTTAATTCATTGGAAAAGTCTCGAATATAAACAATCGAATTGAACGAAACCACGAAAAAAAGAAGAAGAAGAAGAAGGAAATGCCTATATAGATCTCTCCGAATGAGCCATTGCCAATTTTACGACCCAAACGAAACTTGTTTCCCACGCGAGCCTCCATTTAAATACCCCAAATCAATCCCATCATCTTCATTCACAAAGTTAAACCAAATGAAGCTGAAAATGACATGATTCCAGAGTCAGAAAACGACGTGGAGTTGGAAGAAGAGCCAAGAATCGGCATTTCAAAAGGAAACGCCAAGAATTCATCAATTTTGATTCAATTTGATCAATTTTTCCACCAAAACCAGATGGTAGCATAAAAAAATATAGCAAATAATACTATTAATTTATTTCTTGTATTTTATTTATTGATTTTGCACTTTAACTTGGATTGTTTCATGTTAATATTCTTGTTATGTCATAATTTAAATGAATTTCTTTATAATAATTAAATAAAACAAGATTTCATCTTATATCTCACAATTCCATTATTCATTAGAGTGATTTTATCAGATCGATACACTCAAATATTAATAAAATCATTCTTGAACTGATCTTTTCATTTTTCTTTTTTGGAAAGTAACAAGCTTTTTCAAAATTTGTTTCATTAACATTTTTCTGGTATTAATATTGTTGATGTAATTACAATTAATAAATATAGTATAACTTGTTTTGTTAAACCCTTGATTTTATCATTTCATTCAAAAAATACTTTGCTTAATTTATTAAATATTACTTCTTTCGTTCGCCTCATTAGTCTCATTTTTCATTTTCGTCTGTCTCGTAGAATTAATCTCATTTCCTAAAATAGAAAAAAAACTCCTCACACTAATGAAATATTAATTTCACTTCACATTAGTAATTGTACTAAAAGTAAATGAGACTACCGAGAGAGTATTAAATGGTACTCCCTCCGTCTCGGCTGAATTATCCCGGTGACTTTGGGCACAATAACCAAGAAGTGTGAGTGTAAAGTAAGTTGAGTGGAATTAATATTTTATTGTTGAGTGTGAAAAAGTTGCCTTTTTAAGTAATGAGACAATTGAGGTGGGACGGACGAAAAAGGAAAGTGGGACAATTGAGGTGGGACGGAGGAGTATTATTTTAAAATATTAAATGGGCGTCATGGGCTGGACTAAGTTGTCAAACCAATATCGGGCGGGCTTCTGAAGCCCAAGACGTTCGAATGTTAAAACGTGCTTCACCATCATTTAATTTAACCACGACTTTCATCATTCACATCTGACAAATATTTTGCTCATAAACGACTCTTCCTAGAAGTACTTAAGTGCATTATTTATATTTCAATTCCGGAAATAATAGTATTTTTCAAATATAAAATCTATTAATTAACACGTGAATTTGAGCTCTTATTACAGAACAGAACTGACGAAACTAACTAGATATTAGATTATGATTACAAAATTAGTAATAAACATGGAGCTTGATTACGGGCTGTAAAAGGTAGGCCCGCATTTGCACTTCCAGCCCTCGGGCTCATAGTTAGTGTACTGAACCCGAACCCGGCCCGTCGTTGTGGGCACTTGAATCGCTTCACAAGGCATGCACCCATAGCATTTGTGAGCACAGCTGGGCGGGCTCGACCCGATCTTGTTGATTGCCTTATTTGCCCCTGCTCCCTCCATCAATCCCACTTCACTCCTCATCCCCTTTAAATAACAGATCAAGAATCAAGATCAGTGTATTTTCTTGGAATTAAAAATAAAAAAAAATTTAATTGTATAAAAGGATATCACATTATTTTTCATAAGTAAATCATGAATATATACCTCGGAAGAGATCCGAGTTGCAGGCAACGTGTTGAAATTTTGGGCTGTCACTGATCAAGAATGGGACATGTTAGTTTGTCTTAACTGGAAATTATATTATATTAGTACACATTTACTAGCTAGCACAATATATTATATACATACATATAGATATGTGTGAAAAATATATGTGTGGAGAAAAAAACTAGATTATATACAGCAAAACCTTTTGCATGATCCAAATGCCTGCTTGATGCTCCAACCAAACTAAGAATTTGCAGAAACAAGACTAGAAAGCAACGCATTTCCCTCAACATCAAGTAGAGAGAGAGAGAGAGAGAGAGAGAGAGAGAGAGAGAGAGGTGAAGGGGATGGTGCTGCAAGAAGCCATGCAAGTTTGAAGAATATAAGAAGGGGGCCAAAATTCTTTTCCCAAATAAAACAACAAGTTTCACCCACATCCCAAAATCTGCACAAGCTTCGAAAAATTTACTGAATCTATTTCATTACTCAGTATAGGCAGATTTAGAGTAATAGAAGTGGATTTTGCTTCAACAACAAGTGATTCTATAAACTCTGAACATAAATATATATATAAATTAAAAAAGCTTTAATCTGCTGCTGATGACAATGAATACAAGCAATCTTTTTCTGTGGTTTTCTGAGTAGCTCTGGAATCTATATTCCATTAGTAGCTAAAAGTAAAATGCAGAATAAAAAAGCTGCACATAAAAATGAAAAGAAAAGGAAAAGGAAAAAGATTCTATCAAGGCTGAAACATTCATTCATACATTCAGTCAGGATCAGTACTAGAAAAGTTTGATGTAATAAGTTAGTCAACCAAGTACAGTAACAGTTTTCACGCATCAAGATAATTTCTTTCTTTTTAAAAAAAAAAAAAAAAGATTAGATTTTTACAATAAATATATTTGTTAGGTGTAGTTTAGTACTGTTTACACTATATATATTTATTTTGGTGGATATCACTTTTCTAGAACAATGGACTACGTAACCATCAGAAAAGTTAGGACAGTTGTTGTATTTAAACTAATTCAGTATACACCTACACACTCTATACTATAGCCTGCAGCCAGCATTGATTATGCAATGACAAGCCAAATAAGTACTTGCACAAATTTAGAAGAAAATTATGTAATAAGATAATAATTAAATAAAACGTCACACCTATGACCTATCGTACGTATATTGTGTATATAAATCTTGGTAATCTCTACTTATAATATAATCTGTATCTATATTTCAAAAATTATGAACACTTGATGTTATTAAATATAACAATAAACCCCTATTTTTCTTGATTTTTTTTTGGAGAAAAAACATGTAAATCACTTTTACTAAATTAAGATTAAAAAAATGAGAAAAAAGAAAAGGTAGGGTGATGATGCATATAGAAGTACAGCAGGCAAATGGAAGAGGAAGATGAATTGTCTATCAGTGATAGAGGTGTGCCTGTGCCTTCATTTTTCACTGCCTCGTTAGGGATTTGATCACTCACTGAATTCTCACTATTTATATCACACCAACACTCACTCTGAATTCTTTTATTTTTATTTTATTTGTATCTGTCACATTTCTCAAGAAATAAATAGTCAGAGATCTGTGGTTTTTTTTTTTGTTGCAGGAAAACAAGACTGTTTCTTATCTTTAAACACTCAAATTAGTATTCTAATATTTCCAAACGGAGAAAGATCACTTGTGTTCATAATTTGATGTTATGATTCTTTTGGTGTTTCCCTTTTTTAGGGGGAGAGATGTTGCCAATTAGGTCAAATGTTTGTATTTTGAAATTTCATATCAGAAATATAGCAAAGAACAAAGTCTTTTTGGAGTAATAACTTAGCCTTGTTTTTATAATAGAATTATACATTATTTTCTGTATAATTTAAATAATAGAGAAAACTAGTTAAAATATTTCAAATTATTGAGATTTAGTGGATTTTATCATATCCTTTTCAACAAGATGGGTCTAGGAATTTAAAATTAAGAGTACAATAAATACATAAAAAAAAATTGGAGATACATTATATAAAGATATATCTAAATAAAATATAAAATATATATATAAATAATATAATAATAAAAATATATATCTACATATCAACAAAATAAAAAATTTGGGGTACAAGTGTACCCCATTTCATAAGCTACATCCGCCCCTGCTTTTCAAGTTAGGGAAATATATCCCAACTATTAAACTTTAGGGAATTTTATCCCATTTTTATAAAGTTGGGGAAGTGTATCCCAAACTTTAAATCTATTAGGAAAATATATCAACGATCAATAATGCGCTGTTAAAATCATGTTGATTCTCGTGTTATGCAACACATATTAAATGACATGCAATTTTTTATTTAAAAAAATCTCACTTGGACAAAATATTTATTCAAAAATGAAAATAAACAAGAATTACATGTCATTTAATGTGTGGCATGTAACACAAGAATTTACACAATTTTAATACCATTATTGATGATTGATGATATATTTCCTTGACAGAATTAAAGTTTGGGATATGGAGTATTTTCCTAATTTTGAAAAGATGGGATAAAATTCTCTAAATCGCAATAATTTAAAATATATTTCCCTAACTTTAGAAGGATGCAATAAAATTCCTTTAACCTCAATAATTTGATATATTTTGATTATTTTTCCCTTTCAAAATGTATTATAGTTGATTATTTCCAGCTGCAAACTCACCATAGGGGGGGGTATTGCTACTAAGCCCATTAGAAGTGGCCCATATATTGTAATGGGTGTTATGGGCCACATTTACAAATTAAATTAAAAAAATAAATTATATTAATTAAAAACAAAACAAATTTAAAAGTAAGATAATTTGAAGCAAATAAGAAATTGTTGGGATTCTTATGAAATTTAAATCTACCAAACTCAGATGTCGATATTGAGACTCGAACTTATTACTTATTAACAAGGTGGATATATTTGTACCTCAATTTTTTTAATTTATATATATTTATATATATATATATATATATAGTAGTGATCATATGAGAATAGTTTTTAGTATGAGAAATAAGAATAAATCTTAGCTTTTGATTTTGTGTTTTCAACGCTCATGATCTATTTTACTCCGTGTGCAGTTTTCCTCGATTATCCTGCAGTTTTGCAAAATTAAGGTTATTTTTGTAATTTTAGCTTTTTTTAAAAATCTGAAATAGTATCTCATTAGATTTTTTATTCATTTCTTCGCGCGATTTGATTTCTTCTTCCTTCTTTGTTCGAATTGATTTATATTTCTTTTGTCGATCATATTTTTTTCTTTGTTTCTGGATTTCGCATTCGTATTCGGTCTCGACGTTGTTAATTATGCATGAATATAGTTTAAAAAAATTTGTTTTATTCAGATCGACGTTCATTTTTTCTATTATATTGTGCATCTTTAGTGTTAACTTTGTGCATTTTTGTATCTTACAT
>JAPKLW010001369.1:0-13629 GCA_026898455.1 Plectranthus barbatus | reverse complement strand
TAGTGTTAACTTTGTGCATTTTTGTATCTTACATGTTCATTTATTCCAAAGTGTGTTAATAAGATGAAGCATTTTAAGGGCATAGTTTTAAGAACTGTTGATGTTGGTATTGAGTTTTATAGAGACTACACTCGTGTTGTTGCTTTGAATAAGAAGATGTTTAATTTTTTTTTAATTCGTATTTATTTAAAAATGAAGTAAATCGGGCTAAAAATGAAGTAAATTGGGCTAAAAATGCAGTAAATCGGGCTTAAAATGCAAGTTGCTGTTTGTGTTTGAGTATTTTTACAGTTTTAGCCTTTAAAGACTAAAACTGCACGATATTGGGGCAAAAATGCCGCATTTTTCAATATGCTGAGAATGAATCATGTTCGTCGATTTGATGAGATGGACGCGCGAGATTTATTCTTATTTCTCATAGTAACTCCTATTCTCATCTGATCACTACCCTATATATATATATATATATATATATATATATATATATATATATATATATATATAGGGATGCGATCCAGTGAGAACCACTCTTACCATAAAAAATAAGAACCAATCCTTGCCATTGATTTTGATAGATAAATGCTCAGGATTTTACTAAAATTTTCGGGCATTTTATCTCAAAAAACCTGCATTATAGGGTATTTTTGTTATTTTGTACTTATTTAAGATTTTGTTTGCTTATTCAACCTCGACATGCATTATATATCTTACAAACATGCATTATATGCATACGAAACATGCATTATATACCTAGGAAACATGCATTATATATCTAGCATTCATTATATACCTAACAAATATTTTCCTGCAATATAATAGGGTATTACTCTTATTTTAGAACAATATTACTATCATTATACGGTATTAATTCATGCATTATATATGGTATTACTTTTATTATAGAGAAAAATTATAGTACTTTCATTATAATGCATATGTTATTACTATATAATGCATAACATGTGCAGATTTAATGATGAATGATGATTTTGCTGGAAAAAATATATTGCATTTTATCTATTATATTCTGCATTATATACTATAATTTCATGCATTATATCGTGCAATTGTATTCATTATATAAGAATTCGTGTACTGCTACCAAAATTATGCATATAATCACTAATTTTTATTTTTACGATGATTTTTTAAGCGAAACTATAGTGTATTAATTACTTTTATTTTAGAGCAAAATTATTTTACTTACATTATAATACATAAGTTATTTGATTTGTGCATAAGATTAATAATTTTCATTTGTTACATAGTTTACTCCCACTAAACATGTGCAATAGATATTTGATTAAAAAATAATAAAATCATATTATTTTTGTACATTAAAAAATAATTTTAAATTAAGAGAATTATGATATTTATAATTTTAAGAGAGAGAAAAATATAACTGTATGCACTAAATATAAGATATTCATATCAAAATTGATATGGAAAATATCTTAATTAATATGGAATATTATAAATAAGGAGAATTCTCTAATCTTTAAGATTGAAACATATCTATTATTAATTTTCTCAAAGATTATTGTCATATATAAATTCTTATTCGTGAATCAAACTATTTAAAATTATTGTTAGAATGAATATTTGAATGTCCATCATGTGAACTTCATTTTTAAGATATACCGATACTACGTGGACCGCATTATTTTGACATTGACATGCATTATATACCTAACAAACATTCATTATATACCTAACAAACATGCATTATATAATATAATAATATATATTTATATAACATAACAAAAAAATACATAATTAAAAATAAGTATTGTATGATCAACTTTTATAACAAGTATAATATTTTCTACAGTATGCAAAGATAATGAATTTTAATTTTTTTGTTGATCTCGCAAGAAAAAATATATTGCATTTTATCTATAATATTCTGCATTATATAATACAACTTCATGCATTATATTGTGCAACTCCAGTCATTATATAAGAATTCGTGTACTGTTACGAGAATTATACAAATAATCACTAATTTTCATTTTTTACGGTGATTTTTGAATCGAAATATATGCAATAGGGATTTCGTTTCAAAGATAATTAAATTACCTTTAATTTGATATATAATACATTAAAAAATAATCTAAATCGAATTAGATATGATCATTTAAAGATTTAGGATGATTTTAGAGGAGAGAGAAAAAATATTACAAAATTACCCTTTAATGCATGTTTTACTACATTATAATGCAGACGGGATTTATTTAGTCTTGAGCGTTGGATCACCAATTGGATGGCCGAGATAAGTTCTTATTTTCACATGGTAAGGGGAGTTCTCATATGATCACTCCCCTATATATATATATATATATATATATAGAGAGAGAGAGAGAGAGTTGCGTTCAAATCCGAACCATATGTCCTGAATGAACAGTGACCATATATCCAGTCACTAATCTTAAATTTTGGACGCCTTATATTATGCCATGTGGCATTTTTTTAATTAATTTATTAATAATCAAAGGGTACTATTGATACCACATAATTTTATACGTTTGATAATTTTTGGAAATCCCTATAATCATGCAATTTATATATTTTAAAATATCTTTTTTTTTTGTTTCTATATCATATCTAATTAATATATAATTAACGTTTACAACTTTATTTTTTTCATCGTTATTCTTTACATTTAGTTACTTTCTTCTTCACTCGTGTTTCTTTTTTTTCGTCCGTGACAATGGAAAGCGGTAGAGATAATTTTTCTGGTATGTTAATATCTTTATTTATATATTTATTTTTTTCGTATTTTTTCGATTATTTACATCGTGTTCTAAATTTTTTTTTTCAGTATGTATTAGTTTTTTCGCTATGATATTCGATCTTAGGGTTCTTTTTTTTTTGTATATGTCGTATGCTGTGTGGTAATGCACAAGAGTGTTAATTGATGTAGAGTTTGTGTTTTTGGTTTTAATATACAGTTTTTACTGGTTTTTGAATGTATGTTAAATTCATTATTTTTGGTAGAATGTTTTTCAATATCAATGGTTTGGTAATAGTTTATGTGTTGTTATGTTATTTTCCAGAACATGTTGAATTCAACACTAAAGAACCACAATGTAAGTCATAGTTTTTTTTTTGTAATTTTTTTTACGTTAAAACATATTTTTAAGATTTAAGTTTGTTAATGAATGTTTATGATATTTATATCTACGAGCTCATTATTACTCTTATTATTTATCACTAATTTGGTATACGTTTATCATTTTTTTTGTTGATTTTTTTTCTTTGTTTGTTTAATGTGTATATCTTTGTTTCAATGATGTTTGCTCCTATGTGTGAAGATGGTATAAAACCGCTTGTGGGTAAAAGTTTTAGTAATCTTGATGATGCTATGAAATTCTATGAAGAATATGCCAGTAATGTTGGTTTTGATACACGCATTTATGGGAGTAAGAGTGTTGATAATATAATTACATGGCGTTATGTTGTTTGTAGTAGAGAGGGGAAAACATGCTGAACAAGATGATGTTGAAAATGCACGAGATGGTTTTATAAATAATCGTAGAAGAAGATCGATAAGATGTGAGTGTAAAGCGAGGGTTGTTTTTAGGTATGTATCGGATATTGGTTATGTTGTCGACAGATTTGACGAGCTGCATAATCATGACATGGTTGCTGTGGAACACAAGAGATTTATGAGAGTTAATCGTAAACTTGATCCCATGCATCAAGAGTTTATAGTCGATTGTGTGAAGGCTACTATTGGTCCCACTCTTACATACAAGCTTCTTAATGAGTTCCTTGGTGGGTTTGATAATGTCGGATGTACAGTTGTCGAAGTTAGGAATTTCACTAGAGATATGAAAGCCTATGTTGAGGGGTCAGACGCTCAAATGCTTTTGAACGAGATGCGTAGGAAAAAGGAAATTTGTAACTCGTTTGAATACCATTATGAAGTTGATAATGAAGATAAATTGAAAAGGTTGTTCTGGTGCGATGACATTTCTCAGAGTAAATATCAGACTTGTGGAGATGTTGTTGCGTTCGATACAACATATTCAACTAACAAGTGAGTATATTTGTACTGTTTTCATTATTAGTTTTTTGTGTTTTTTTTTCAATTTTACATATTTGTTTTTGTCTTGTTGTATATTGTTACTGATATTTTATTAATTTTTAAGCACATTTAAGATTAGTTTGTATCATTATTTGCTTATCAATATATCATTATTGTGTGCTTTATTTATCATTAATTCAAAAATATATTTCTAAAATATTTGTATTTATGCTTGAAATCTCTTATTTTTAATATTTTTAATGTTTGTAGGTACTGCATGATATTTGCACCTTTCACTGGAAAGAATAACCATGGCAAGCCTGATACGTTTGCATCGGGTTTATTGTCTAAGGAGGATGCTGATTCTTTTAGCTGGTTGTTCAAGAAGTTTATCGATTGCATGGGACGTGCTCCTAAAATGATCATAACTAATCAAGATCTGGGAATGAAAGTAGCTATTGAACGTGTTTTGCCGGAAACAAGACATAGGTGGTGCATGTGACATATCATGATAAAGTTATCAGAAAAGGTTTCTAAGGATTTGCATTCTAATGAAGAGTTTAGGAGGTTGCTCAAGTCTTGTGTATGATCAGATCTAATTGAGCCTGAAGAGTTTGAAGAGCAGTGGCTTGGTATTATGACAACCTTTGGAATTACAGACTTGGATTGGTTTAAGGTAATGTACAAGCACAAATGGTTCCTGCTTATTTTCGAGATTTTTACCTAGGAGGGGTGATGAGGACTACGTCTATTTTTGAGTCCGAAATTAATTTTTTCAAGAGGTATACCAAATCTCGTGCCAACCTCATAGAGTTCATTATGGGTTTTAATCATGCACTTGAGTCTCAGCGTAATCAAGCTTGTAAAATGGACATTATGGATCAGAATACAATATCTGTTATGGCATGTGGTGTGCCCATTGAGAAACATGCTGCAAGTATATATTGATTCGGTTTTTAAGGATGTTCAAGTTGAGCTGGTTGATGCGTCTTTATACTGCAGAATTGTTGGTCTTAATATTCTTGGTAATTCTGAACAATTCAAAGTTGTTGATGGGCTTCGGAAAATTTATTATGTCCTGTATGAGTCTGATTCTGATACATATTCGTGTGACTGCAAGATGTTTACGCGAATTGGATTGTTGTGTAGACATGTCTTTTTTGTTTTGAGGAACAAAGAGATAACCACTATACCAGACAAGTATATTGTTGGAAGATGGTTGAAAAGTTCACTTGTGAAACCTGTTCATCAAGAAGATATGGTTTCTTCTCAGGGTTCTGGTAATGTTATTGACAAGCAGAAGTAAAAAATAAAGTGTATTCCAAGTTTTTTGGATTGGTGCATAGGTTAGATGGCGACACTGAGAAGTTGTCTAGTTTGCTTTCAACTTTGCAGGATGTAGAACATTCTTTAGGTGTTGCAGAAAACATTGGGTCTTCTTTGTCACAGAAAAAGAGGATTTTGCAAGAGCTATATGGACAGGAGAAAACTAAAGATATTGTAGTTCACCCTCCTAATGTCGTCAAAACCAAAGGTAGTGGTAGTCGTATCATTTCTCGAATTGAGAAGATAAAGAGAGATTTGGATAAACCGTTGAGAATGTGTAAAAAGTGTCACAAGTTGGTGAATCATGATTCTAGGAATTGTGACAAAGTAAAAGAAGTGCAACAGAAGAAGGATTAGTCTGATCGTGCGAAGTTTATGGAGTAATCATTGTTCGTTTTTCTTTTTTATATAAATTGTCGCTTTTATTATTAGATACTGAATAAATTTGTTGTTTATTTCTTTTTTTTTAAATACTAATTTACGTTTTTTATGTTTTTCATGTAGTTTTTTAATGCAAAATCGTTCATTTAGTGCTTCTTTGTGGGTTTGTTTAAATTTTATGGTGTTCATCTTTTTTTTAAGTTGTAAAAAATTTTGAAACTTTAGTATATCATTTTTTTCGTATGTTATATCATCATTTATAGTTATTTTTATCATTAATTCTAATTTGGTGCAGTCAATTATTTTTAACACTAATCATATAATTATTTGTCGTCTAATTTATCCTAGATTATCAAGACACAAGTTTTAATGATTAAAAATTGTATCGATAATTGAAAAAATAAATATTATAAATTTTTGTTTTTGAGTGTATCATTTATAATAGATATATTGAATAAATTATATGGGAAAGGTACTACTATTTTTTTTATTACGCAAAGTTTCGATTAATATCATTTATGATAACATTTTCGAATTCTAATATCATTTATTTTCTTTTGTTTTATCTTCACGTTTTTATAATAATGTCATTAATTCTGTTATTTCAACAATTTACCAGTTATTACCTTTACAATCTTAAATTCCTACATTCATTTCTATGTTGCATATTGAGGGTGTAGTCATAAATATATTGTTCATCGCTGTGAGCAAAAATTTATATTCCAAGTACAAAAAAAAAAAGTTGTTCAAGATATATGATACATTAAACTTTGCAAATGCTGTCAGCACAAATTTATATTCCAAATACCAAACAAAAGGATCAGTGTATATTGTGCCAAACATTGCTAACTATTAAAGTCATAAACATCAAAAGGAACAGTGCATATTGTATCAAAAGCACATCAAAAACCAACACGATTTCAGGAAACATCTTTTGCATCTTCCTAACCATCACTTTGCAGGAACTCACTAACGTAAGTATCAACATCTACTTCAGTAATCTCGTTCTCTGATTCTATGTAATCATTGCTTTCTTTCTCATTCTTCAAAGCACAAAGATTGTTTGTGGACAAGAGTAGCGAGGTGCAATACTTTGATCGTCGGTACACTACATTGCTCCTCTGTGGTAACCATGCACACCAATCTGTATCTTTTTCGTCATTGTACATCTGCATGTGTCTCATCAACAAAACCATACAATCACGCTTGTTCACCACAGTATGAGTGAACAATTGCGTTCTTTTTGGTTTCACTTTCTCCAGGCCTTTACATATGTTGGTCAGTCGTAGATCAGAAAGGTATTTTTGGAAGAATTTGCGCTGCAATTTTCATACCATAGTTGACACTTAAGGTTATATTGTAGTATTTAAAATTTAAAAGTAACAAAATTTAAAAATAATGTAATTTTTTAGTAATTACCAGTGTTTGCAGTGTAATGTTGTAGACTTCGATTTCATTTCCACCAGCATCGTCATAATGATAATCGATTACTGCAATCTTCTTTGGTTTCAATGTGATAGCAATCAGATAGCAATTATCCTTCTCAAAAACAGAGAAATATACCTATTTTTACAGCAATCCAAAAATAATGATATTGTAATACAATTTAAATGATATCAGTATTGAAAGATAATGATATGTCGAATGTAACAAAAAACAACTTACAATTTCAATACTCTCCCATGTGAAGAAAGGAATTTTTTTCACATAATCATCCATCTTTCTTGCAAATTCCTTGAACGATTCTTCCTTTGTTCTTTTTTCAGCAACTTCCACCACGGTATTACACTGCATTATTTAAATGTTCACTAAATGCAATAAATACTGATAAATCATTGTGCAACATTTATTATATTTTACGGACTACTTACACAGATCGACGCACAAACAAACAATTTCTAGGATGCCTTTCTTTTACTTGTGTTGTAAATTGTGGACAAATGATTGCTCCATGCATCAAAAACAGCTGACGAAATGAATGCATTTGGCAATAGTTAATGATTTCCGATTTCTTCAATGTGACAATGTCGTCATCATACACAATTTCGTCCCTACTAATCAAATTTAATAATTAAGATAGGTTTTGTAATACTCTCATTTAATTTAAATCTTAAAAAATAAAATGAACTTACAGGTCGTCCCTTTTGGTTCTCAGAATCCAGTAAAGCATTTCCTTATCATTCTCATCAAGAGTGTCTGTTTTTGGAGCTTTTCTTGTATTGTACGGTGAGCACAATGCACGACCTTTTTTCTTTTCTGCCGTTTTTCGCACTGACATTTTTTTCCCAGTTTGAATCTTGTCCTTGAGCATTGCACTCGTTTTTTTCTTTGCAACCAATTTCGTACTTAGGTTTTCCTTTTCCTGTAAAAAGGATTTTACATATTATATCATTGTATTATAATATTAAAATAAATATTTTTATGTTAAAATACCTTAGCCCCTTCTCCTGTTGCCATTGATTCACGTGCTTCTCCTGCTCTTGCCTCATCTGTTGTTAATTCAACTGGATTATGTTCCATTCTTGTTTCTTCTGCTTGGACAATTTCCATCTCTGACCGAACTTCTGATTGTATATGAGCCTCATCATAAATATATGCCTGGATTGAAATGTGGTTGTGTTCTATTTTTTTTAAAGCAATAAACTATTTTAATTAAATAAATATGATAAATAATATTGTATAATTGAAATACCTCTACTGCAGAGCAAATGCTGGCTTCGATTTCAGACTGTAGGAATTTTTTTCGAACAAATTCTATGTAAATGATTCAAATAGTTGTACAAGTGTGTGTGAGTATGAATATATTATTTTTAAGTATTTACCTATGTTCGCTTAGCTGTTTTGTGTTCTTTTCCATCGGTTTCCATCTCTTCAATAGTTACCTCAACATCTTTAGCAATGTCTAGTATTGTCTTTTTTTTTTTCAAAAAATGTAAATAAATATCAGAAACTCATTTTTAGCTGGTTTTTTCGATTAATAATTATTATTCAATAATATAAATTAGTAAATGAGATAAACTTACTTTATCAAGGTTCATCAATAGTCCACCGTCAGTGGTATCCTGTACATGTTCGACTTCAACTCCTGTTGATGATTCCTGCATGTGATTTATCGTTGTTATAATATTTGAGATTGTAAATATTAATTTATTTATAATAGTTATTATTAAAACAAAAATAAGAACACTTATCGGAATGTCTTCATTATTTAAGCCATGTTGTGTCATCCCAAAAGAAAAGGTTGGAATGTCATCATCGGTGCTTATGTCAAATCTTTCCCCAATTGCATCATACATTCTCTCAATGGTTTCTGCCCAGCTTTCCTTTTTGATTTCTTTTTCTGTCATTTTTGTAACTAGACTTGCAACTGCATCATCTTTCTCCTCGTATGCCAACTTCCTAATACCAAGCAATCCTTTCACACATTCTGATGGAAGCCATCTCCCCACACACCTTGAAAAATTTATCAGTTTTTTCTTCAGTCTAATCCTTACTATCAGCCCCCTTATCAGCGGTCTTACTACTCTGAATTACCACTTTTATCATCAGCGATTCCTCTACGTTTATTCCACAAATGTCAAGCCTATCTTCCACGTGACCCATCCCAAACTTTTCAAGCTTTAGTTCTGCCTCCTGTCTTTCTCGTAACAAACTGCCAGTCCATCCCATTATTGTTGGAAAGGTCCGATCAATTGGCCTAAAACAATGAACTACTCTATCGACATAGCATGTCTGTTAATACATAAATGTAATTGTAATAAATGTTTATACAATTTTTATAATTTTAAAAAAAATGACAATATGGTCGCATAACAATGACACTCGACAAATGCTTTCATCCAAGGATATATTAAATTAAATGAAGGTTGAAAAAAAAATGATATATATGCAGTAAATAATGACATTATAATTGAAATGTAATGACTTACAATCAGAAAAACCATAGGCCCTGTGAAAACCGTCTTCTTGCTTGTGCTCCATGAATCGTGAGTATGGACCAGGATGGACAATACATAAGAACATCAATTCAGGTTTGCTATCTCCGACACATCCATAATGTAATCCAAAATTTTTGGTTTAACATAACCATCCGCTGGAGTTTCTGAGATACAATTCCACAAGCATTAAAAAACATCTCTTAAATGTTTCCCCACCATCTTTATCACTCATCATTTTCTTTTCAATATACGAGGGCAACATCATATATTTTTTCTTCTTAAGACGCTTCGCAATGTCATTAATCAATGCTTTATTCTCCTGCCTAGTTTTTCGTTTCATCATTAACTTCCCTTTTGGAAATCCTAAAGTAAGAAATACATCCTCAACACCAATATGTAATTTTTTATCTTTATCTAGGATAATGCTACAGGATACCGCCTCAAAATTATCTAGAATCCATATTGCAAGTTTACTAGGTACCTCATTGATTCTAATCAAAGAAACACTCCCAAATCCCATTTCGTTTACTGCTCTAGTTTGTTTCTCATTAAATGTCTGCATTTTTTTTACCAACACTTCTGGACTCCTCTTCGCAAACAACTCCCTGTCTGAGTTTGTTTTTTCCTTTTTACGCTTTGGCTGTTTAGCTGTAGTTTTCACAGGTTGATGTGGTTCTTCAGTGAAATCATCATCATCGTCTGATGATCTAGCACATTTATTTCCTGCATTAAATAATAATACAAGCATCAACTTTTTTCATAAATTAATTGACTCTGTTTTTAAAAAAAAAATAATGATAAACAATAAACTCGAATAATGATAAATTTATATTAAAACAATGACAAATATTTAATCGTTTATATAGAATCAACTATTAACACATTACGCTTTCCTTTGTCATTATATTTATAATTACAAAACAACAACATCACTTGATTATCAACCAAATAATGCTACAAACCATACGTACACCAATATCTAATTTAAATTTAGACTAACCGGCACTTTATGTTCTTCGTGAACTTCAAGAAATTTACCAAACTTAGAACAACTTTGCTACCCATAGTGCCATACCAGTTTTTAATTCGAAAAAAAAATTGAGAACAAAAAACTAACCTGAAACTGAAACCACCGTCGTCGGTTTTTCGATCGAAGCCATTTCAGCAACGCCTTAATTTTTCCTGGTAAATTTGACGCAGGAACCCTAGAATTAAAAAATGCAAATGTATCAGTTCATCATATCGATCCTTTGCAATCTAGTAAATCAAAAAACAATGATACAAAATAGCAAAAAAAATGAAAACAAACTTACCGATTGAATGAAGCTTTGCAATTTCATCAAAATGGAGTTGTTGGTCGTCGAATACTTGCTTCAAACTTTACTTTTCTGACGCTTCAACTTCTAGATTTTGGTAGGTTTGGTGAATTAATGATAACTCCATAAATTCTATAGAAAGTTATTAATTGAAAGAGATCGTGTATCTATTTTTTTGGGAAACTGCTCCCTTAATATTTGCTGTGAGATTTTATTAGATATGAATTTTATTTGTTTTGGACATTTTTAACCTTATGATGATATATGTACTTAAAAACAATGATACATGGCATGGAAGAATTCTGGACGTTGATCTCATGGATGTACGGTTAGATCTTGGTCTCTGTTCATTCACAGAACCTTGTTCAGCCTAGATCGCACTCCTATATATATATATATATATATATGTTAGATCATATGAGAATAGATGTTAATGTAAGAAATGAGAATAAATCTCAGCCTTTGATTTCACAAGATCTACGGTCATGCTTTAATAATTTTCGTCGGCAAACTTTATTATTATATATTTAAGGATATCATTGTCATTTACCTTGATGGTATCTCCCTCAAATAATTTTCATTTTCATTTTATCCTCCGCGAACTTCATTATTACATATTTGGATCTGTAATTTCTTTTCTTTTCGATTTTTCATAAGATCTCGATTGCCTTGTTGAGTCATCCAATACTCTAAAATTAAATTTAATTTTATTATTATTTAATTGAATTTTCTAATTTAATGAAGTTTTAAATAGATAAAATGAACTTAACATATTCTTTTGAAAAACTGATTTTATTTAATTTAATTTTTCCCATTTAATGAAGTATAGATGAGATAAAATGAAGAGAACTATTTATAAAAATTTGATTTTTTTTCTTTTAATGATGTATATAAGAGATAAAATGAAGAGAACTGAAATACTTTTTTCGAAAAATTGATTTTATTTTTATTTTATTTAATATTTTCCATTTAATAAAGTATAGAGGAGATTAAATGAAGAGAATTGTTTCTAAACATTGATTTTTTTCATTTAATGATGTATATAGGAGATAAAATGAAGAGAATTGAAATAATTTTTTTTCGAAAAATTGAATTTATTTTTATTTAATTTATTTTATAATGAACAACAATTGAGATAAAATGAAGAATAACTAAAATATAATGAAGAAATGCTAAGATAAAATGCATGTCACGTGTAACATCAAAATTCACATCGAATTTATTTTATAATGAATCACAATTGAGATAAAATGAAGAATAACTAAGACATAATGAAGAACTGCTAAGATAAAATGCATGTCACGTGTAACATCAACATTCGAAACGAATTTATTTTATAATGATTCGCAATTGAGATAAAATGAAGTATAACTAAGATAAAATGAAGTATATAATACATAAAATGAACAAAACACAACTTTTGCGCCCTGTACGTTCGTAATGACTATGTTGCCCTTTAATGAAGTAAAATGAGGATAAAATGTCGCGTTTTTTGTTAAAGCTCTTATGTAATCTGGATCGTTGATGTTGTCAAATCTATGGACGAGATTTATTCTCATTTCTCATGATAAGGGCTATTCTCACCAGATCAGCCCCCTATATATATATTTAGAGTGAAAACCTTATTTAGCCAATTTGATAATAAAAAAATATTAAATAGCCACTATTATGTACACATTCATAAACTAACCATTTTCCAGAAATACCCTAATCTTATTAAATATAGTTAAATCCTGTTTAGTTTATAATATTTATATGAGACTGCAAACAAGTTATTAAAATAATTTTTAAGTTGCGTTATTTATATTAAAATAATTGTAATACAATTCAAATTATTTTAAGTAAACAACTAAAAATAAAACTTATCAACTCAATCTGACTCTCGTGAAAATTCAATACTCAAAAGTTAAAAGTGATCAAATAATTTATTCAAATCGTAAATGAAAATAAAAAGTGTTGAAATCCAATCGCAAAAATAGTCGCACAATTTTTCTAAATTTTTTATTTCATTATTAATTGTAAGTTGCAAATCTCTTAATTAAAACTAAGTTAAACGTATATCTATATTTCTTTACAATTCATTTTCTTCTTTTTTATTTCACATAGAATATTTTATTAATAAATATATGTTGAGGTTCGATTTCACGATAAAATGGAGCCCTTAGAACTTTATTAGAAAATCGCAAATAATAACGATAAGCAAGAAAAATAACGACAAATAAATGGCAAGAATGGACGATGATGAACGAAATAAATTTAGTTTATTGGCGTGTAAATGAGACGAGAATTTGGCAGCGTTACAACTTGATTTTGCTATGAGAGAATGAATACAAAAAATGAGCCTCCTGCCCCTATTTATAGAGAGGATAGGGGTAGGCAGGCAGCAGCTAACCTTACGCGTTGAGCTGCAACGGCTCGCCGCGAATATCGGACCGATTACGGGTTTTTCGGGGGAGGTTAGAGCTCCAACGTTCGGGTGCCGCCAGCGAGCTAGGGTTTCTCTTCCTGGACCGTCTCAACATCGACCCGATTAGCTCCTCAATGGCGAGGCGCTCCTATCCTTCGCAGCGAGGCCTTGACTTAGATAGATTTCAGTATCTCATTGGTTTTGGTGAGCCAGTCTTCTGGGCTGGACTTG
>JAPKLW010001368.1:127387-212556 GCA_026898455.1 Plectranthus barbatus | reverse complement strand
TGTCCTGTTGACGTTGGTGGACTGGCTTTACGAGTTGGGCTTGTTTGTGCGGGCCGACTTGTCTGTTGGGCCTGGGCTCGTGGGCCTGGCCCCAACATGTAATAATGAAGTTCGCGGAGGAAAAAATGAAAATGGAAATTATTTGAGGGAGATAACATCAGGCTAAATGACAATGATACCCTTAAATATGTAATAATGAAGTTCGCGGAGGATAAAATGAAGACGGAAATTATTAAAGCATGACCGCAGATCTTGTGAAATCAAAGGCTGGGATTTATTCTCATTTCTTACATTAACATCTATTCTCATATGATCTAACCTCTCTCTCTATATATATATATATATATATATATATATTGGAATCTTTAATCATCACCTCTATTTTTTTTATTGTTTTCGAAATACTATTGAGTTACTAAATATTTTAATACCAATTAAATTTATAATTAAAAATCAAATATAATATTACAAAATTTTCAACCTTCAAATTCAAATTACACGACTATCATTTAAAAATAATCTTAAAACTCAAATAATTAAAGATTTGAAAATTTATTAAACTTTGTAGATATGATTCAAAAAATAAGATACAAAATTAGATTTATTTGAATACACTAATAAAAAAAATTATCTTTTGAGATTAGATTTATTGTGATACATAAAAATATTTATCTTTCATATTAAATTCACTAATTTTATGGCATTTTAGAATAAAATTGTTATTTTGCTATACAATAATTATATTTGCTTAAGTTATAGATTTATATCTCTTGAGCCCAACAAAAATATTAAATGCATCTATTTTCTCTCTCTTTTCTCATTTATTAGGGGTATAAAAGTGAAGTTAACATATGACTTAATTTGAAATAAGTCAAATCAGACCGAACCGGCCCAAACCAGTTTAATCTACCCCTAAATTCAATTATGGCTTGACCACATTATGTCTATTTAGCAAGACCCTTACTGAAATCCATGTGGGCAGAGCTAGAGGTAGCTTGTAGGTTATATTTGCTTATGTTTGAAATTTAGAAAATTAATAGATGGTCAACTGCAGCATAATTGAGCATCTAAAATTCAGAAAAAGAAAAGTCTTTGAAAATTAATTTACACTGCACTTGCATGCGAGATTAATTGTTACACTTCTTTTTTGTTAATATATTAAGTGGATTGGTGATGAATCTATGTAATTGTAAATAGGGTAATGTTAAATGGTCAGATTTTGATTGTCCAGAAAGCATTAATTACTAAATTAATAATTAATTAATCAAAAATACAAATATACAAGTACACTAATACCCTTTAGTTAATTCCTCCCCAAATACTCTTAAATAATGACTGTGTATGTTTTCAATGTAACTCTTGGCCTCCCATTACCCCACTAGAGCCAATCAACCCAAAAGAAAAAAATAATTCAATTTATTTTGATTAAGAAATTAATCCATGAACCAAAAATAATGAAAAAAAATTGAGTAAATGTCGATGAAAAATTGAATAATTGAATTGTCTTGCCTTCCATTTTAAATTATTAAAATAATTGATAAAGTCACGACTCCAAAATAACGATTAATTAAATTGTATACCATATTTTTTAAAAGATTTATTATTTAATTTATTAATATAATAAATTATTTTTTATTTAAATCTTAATTCCTTAATTTCTTAATTATTTACAGTTGTATAATACACCGTAATGATTGCTCATACTATTGAGATGTGATACGTAATACTCTATCACACTATAGTATAAAATGATATATTAATTCATAATATGCACATAAATAATTCACTATGTTATAAAATAAAAGAATAATACATAACATTGAGATATAATACATGATGTTATATTTATTATACAAAATAAGATAATTAACATAATATTGAGGTTTAAATAATGTCACAATAGAATTGACTGGACAATTTATCCATGAATGCACATATAAGTGTTTAAAATAAATACTACTTAAGTGGCTAATTTCCAAGCTTGATTTATC
This sequence comes from Plectranthus barbatus, assembly GCA_026898455.1. Taxonomy (NCBI): domain Eukaryota; kingdom Viridiplantae; phylum Streptophyta; class Magnoliopsida; order Lamiales; family Lamiaceae; genus Plectranthus; species Plectranthus barbatus. Next base: position 210,565 of record JAPKLW010001368.1, on the reverse strand, counting down.
CATCAAATTTTCTATTTATATATACATAGTCTATAAATGAACTGCTTATTATAATACAATTATAATACTAGTATTAAAATTTAATGCTTTGAAATTGAACATGACTTTTAAATAATCGTAAAATAACATAATATTGTTAATTGTATGTGTAAATTATCCACAAGGGCTGATGAGATTTTTGTAAAATTTAATGATATAAACTAAAAGTAAAATCTAAGTTTTCCTCCATTTTCTCAAGTGATAAATCGAATTATAGCTGGAGTAATTGGCCTAGAATCATAATAAGGAGCCAAGTATCATACTGATACGCTCATATTTCCACTTATTTGTTGAATTGTTTTCTTTGGTATTTTATGCATATCTAGTATTTTAGGACTAATAATTGAGTGTGAGTGTGTTTTAGTAGGTATTACCCCTGTGGTGCTCGGTTTCATAGAAAATAATTCGAGCTTGACTCAAGTGTCTAACTCGTTGAGCTTCACTCAGTTCGGCTCGATCGAGATTAATTTATTTAAAATTTTAATAAAATCTTTAAATTATATATTATTAAATAATAACTTCAAGAATAAGAATTTAAATTAGATTATGTTCAATAAGACTCGTTAGTCTAGCTCGAAACTAAGTTCGACTTGGGCTTAATTAAAGCTCGAGCTCAGTAAGGTTCAAGAGCCTATCGAATCGAGTATCATGAAGCTCGAACTTGACAATTACTAAAGTAACTCGAGCTCGATTAATATTAAGTTAATTTCAAGTTTTTTTCGAGTCAATCCCAAGTTACTCGTAAGCCGGCATGACTCATGCTCAACCCTAATTCTATATTAGATATATTGTGTTATATTAAATTATTGTTTTATGCGTTATTGTTTAATTTTGTGTGATACTATTAGTAACATTCATTATATAGTTAGTTATTATTTTATTTTATAATATAATGTGATACTATAAGTTATAATTTCATTTTATAGTAATATATTATTAATATTTTACAAAAATTTCATTAATTAGTATTCGAAATAAAATTTTAAAATTTTTATATTTATATATTTAAAATTCTAACTCTTTAATTTGGTGTTTGTATTTAATTAATTCCATTTCTTTCTAAAATGAATTCACTCTAAGAATATCTCCTATTCTCAATAAATACATTGATAAACTATTTAATATTTTAGAATTTACCAACTAATTTATATATTTTAAATATAGAGTGATGATATATATAATATTTTATTAAAGTTAAAATAGTTGTTTAATTATTATTTGGTGATATTTGATGAATAGTATTGGAAATATAAATTGTAATAAGTGCAGAGAGAGAAGATTTTCAATTTTTTAACAATTTAAAGAGAAAAGGGTATTCATGTAAAATAATAAAAACACTAAACATTCTTAATATAATAATAATAAATTTCATGATAAAATGACAGTATTATCCTTATCTGGTTGACCAGATTTTGACCAAAGAGCATTTTCCTTGTAAATATATGTGAAATTAAGTGAATGGCATATTCACATAAATATATATTAATAGCACACAAAAATATTTACAATCATGATCTCCACATAGTAAAAAGTTTTAAATGGGTTAGATTAAATTTGAAGGTCAACTACACTAGGAGGGTTTGAAATTGATAACCAAGTAATAATTGATCATAAAAAATAAAAATGATTTAATAATTGTTGCGGGTACAATTATTCAGAAAATGAAGCCCCGAGAACAATGAACGAGCTAAGTAGGAAATAGCATAACAATTAGAAATAAAGGTTTATAGAGATTGAACAAACCGAGCGTAAATTTGTCTTTACTGACTATTCTAGAGAACGACGCAAATACAATCTCTCTATTTTGAAAAAGAAGAGTATAGGGATCGTTTTTCTTTCTCTCTCCGTGTCTGTTTTCGTCCATGTACGGGGGGTATTTATAAGGAGGGAGCTACCATCTAGGGTTTCCGCGATCTTCTCCTAGCAGTTACGAAGTGTCTCCGATAAGGTCGGATTGGTTTGCTCACGCGGTGGTTGGGCTCTCCGATAACTCCGCAAGTCTAGCCGTTATGTGCTTCGCCGCCCTTTATGACCGTTAGGGTAGGTCGATATTTTTATATCGAGCTCCCTTCCTGGAAATCGAACTATTTTTTCTCTTGGTCGAACTCCCCAAGTTTCTCGAACTGCTTCTTCCTATTGATCGAGATGCTCTTCGCAGCGAGCTTCGTCCCAAATGGGCCGGACTGGCTCACTCTTTGATGGGCCGGTGCTGTTGTCAATTTTCTAAGATATTTCGGATCCCAAGTCGAGTTTTTTAATGGGCCGAATCCGGTCGGATTCCCAACAATAATATTAACTAAAATGTCTTATGAATAACTAAATGTTTAATGTGATATTTATAAATAAAAATATTAGACTAATGCATGATATTGAATATTAACAATGTACATATATAATAGTTATATATATTTAAATTGGTAGTCACATACTCGGCTAGAAAAAAAAAAGTTAAACAACAGCTAAAAAGTGTGGTTGTAGAATATTTCGAAGTGTTGTCGTAAATGGTGTTGTTGTAAGTTGACGCTGAAAAACAACGATTTTAAAACCGTTGTTGTTTCTCGAAAAGACAATGAGTTTAAAATTGTTATTGTCTTTTCTCTAACATGAAAAAAAAATGGAGATGTGAGGTATCGATTCATGTACCTCTCACATGTTACACGAGAACGCTCATCTAAGCTACATACACAAATTATACTTTTTTACATAATTTAAAATTATAATTATTTATGTATCTTTAATCTAACTCAAATAAATTAACACATGTTTGTTTTGTCATTTCATATTTTATAATTAGTCTAAAAATTGAGGTGCATTTTTAAATACTTCATGTATTTCTTTGAATAATCATTTTAATATATTTAATTCCTCAGAGTTCTTAAATTAAAATTCACATATATACCCACACGTTTCAAAGGTATTTCAAACCCATTATTTTTTACTAGCATGATGATTTTACCACTGCATAAAATTATTATTGTAGTAGCTTGAAATATGGACAAAATTTTGTACTCTCTAATGGTATTCTATTTAATATTTAATTATTTTATTTCCTCAATTAAGTTAATAATCGAGCATGAACTATTTATAAGGGATATTACGCTTGCCGTACTCAGTTTTGTAGGTATTTGAGCCTAAAAGTGAGCAAAAGGTGAAAAGAGCCGAGTTACACAGAGTTGTTGCACACAAGAAGTCGACCGAATTGGAAGACGTGCCAAAATCCTGAAGCATGACCTCTGTGTCGATCGACGTGGTGCATGTCTATTGACACGGAGGTTGGATGTCGATCGAAGGAAGGCAGGAAGAAGAAGACACATGCATGGGTGTCAATCGACACGAATTTGGAAAGGTGAATCAACATGAAGAACTTTTCCCGGATGTTGACTTGCATGTGTGTCGATCGACACAGAAGCTCGGGAAGGAAAAAGATGCTCAGTTTGGAGATTTTTGATATTTTAGCCCAACACCTTTTGAAGATCAAATTCCTCCTCTATAAATAGGACCATATAGAGCTCGAAAATTATCTTCTTTTCAGTATTATTATTTTTATTTTTCATTTTAATTTTCAGCATTTAAACACATTAATTTTCTAGTACTCTTTATTTTTCCATTGTTGCATTTGGATTCAAGTACTTTAAGGTTCCTATTTCTTCAATGAATCAAGTAAGTTCCTTTATGTTTCTTGCAATCCTTATTTTCAATATGTTAGGCTAGAAACCCTAACAGGTTCTAGGGTTTTGACCATCCTCTTTAGCATGTTGTAATTCGATTAATTCCAAACCCTATATTAATTGGTTCAAATTATATGGTTTTCAATCCATAATCTATTTTCAATTGAAGGATCGAGAGATGAAAATTGAATTAGGTTTATAGCTATTAATTTGAGACCGAGAGGAGATTATTAATAATAGGAAAATATAATTTGATACAATTGGTTTTTGTCTCAAAAGGAAGAATCAATTGTAGGGTTTCTAATTTGTATCTTTATTGAGATTGATTAACTTGTATTTTTTAGACCGAGAGGAGATAATCACTAGTTAATAATCTAGGTAATCTTAATTGCCCAACCAAGGAATTAATTCCAAAAATACCAGATTTCCACCTTAATGATTGTTTTGGGTTTGGATTGTTTGGTTATTGCATGTTGATTGGATTGGTTGATTTCCCTGGAATTTGTGCTTTTGATTATTGAATTTTATTCTCATGTATTTTCTACAATATTGAAAAACAAAACTCTTTTCAAATTTGGATTTGCTCAAAAAAAGAATAGATAAACTATGTCAGTACATGAAATAATTTCGTGGCACTATCCCTGTGGGTTCGACATTCCTTTGGATTATAAATTTATTTGCATCGCTATATTATAATAAATCTCTTTAATTTAACCGCGATCACCGACCCATGGACATACGATGAGGTTGTATCTAACAAAGATGTTGACAAATGGCATGTCACCATAGATTCTAAGATAGAATTCATAACTGCTATTGATGTATACCAGAAAAATGAGCTCCCTACTGGTTGTCAAGCCATATGATGCAAGTGGGTATACAAGAGAAAGAAACGAGCGAGTGAAGAAATAATAGGTTTTCAAGCTTGGTTGGTGGCGAAGGGTTATAGTCACAAAGAGGGCATATACTATGACGAAATCTTCTCGTCGGTAGTCATGCTCAAATCCATTCAGATACTCCTTGTCATAGCAGCATGTATGAACCTAGAAATCTGACAAATGGATATCAAAACAACATTTCTAAAGAGGTACATTGAGGAAGGTCGTGATATCTATATGAAAAAAAAACTAGAAGGATATGTGCAGGACGACGAAAAAAATCTCTTCTGAAAGCTTAAAAAGTCCTTGTACGGACTTAAGCAAGCTTCATGGTCATGGAACTTACATTTTGATGAAGTGCTTAAGTTCTATGGATTTTCATAGTGTTCAAACAAGAGTTGTGTTGTACCGACTGTGCCTTAGTTCCAAATGAAGGATCTTGACAAATCCGGATAAATCTTCGGTATTAAAGTCTTGAGGGATCGCAAGAAGAGGATGTTGGCATTATCTTAGGCTTTATATTTGGATATTGTGACTGCTCGTTTCAGCTTGCAAACCACCAAGAAAAGGCTTTCTATCTTTCAGACATGGCGTTCATCTTTCTAAGGATCAGTGTCCGATGACACAAAAGGAAAAAGATGAAATGAGTAAGGTTCTGTATGCTTCTGCAGTTGGAAGTCTTATGTATGTTATGTTGTGCACGAGGCCAAATATTTGCTTTGTCGTTGGTATGGTAGCAAAAATGTCAGTCTAACGTTGGACAACAGTAAAACACATTCTCAAGTATCTGAAAAGGACAAGAGATTACTGTCTCATTTTTTAGTGTCAGAATCTATGCCCTGTAGGTTATACAGTTTCAGATTTCCAAGCTGATCAAGACGAGAAGAAATCTACCTCTAGCTAATTAAGTTCAAGCATAAATGAAAAGGTTGAGTGGTATTACTTAGGAATTAAAGTTATTAATTAATTTATGAGCTTGTCAGCGCTTAAATTAATTAATGAATGTTTGTAACCTTAAATATGAGGATATAACGTTCCCATGCAACTCGTTCCACATAATGTGGTAAGAAAGGAGTAGGTCATTATTGATTCTCTGATGCCATGAATCAATATTAATTAATTAATTGTATTCTGCGTTGAATATGTGACTTAATTAATTTAGAGTCCTTCTTTGTTATTTGTATATTGATCTCTGGTCTGGCCTCTAAAAAACTCAAGTCTATTAATGATCAGAATTTTCCCATAAATACCTCCTTAGTGCCTCGCAATATACGTTCATAAGTTGTTGATCAACACACCAGTTTTAGGAATTGTAGTAGGCGACAACAACTAAGGAAGGGAAGGATTCAAAGGCCAAATCTATGTGCAACAGTTCATAATTATTAAAAAATAGGTATTCGGCATAACTATCTTTCACATTCAATTTTAATGGGAGCATGCTAGGATTATTTCATAGGCATAGTAATATATTTTGATATCCAATATTAGGTGCCTTGACAAATCGAATTCTGTAATTCAACTTGCAAGTAAAAATCCCTTCAATTTTCACTTGCCAAAGTCTGCCTACCTTTGATGGGAATGGAGATCCCACCCAAGAGGAATTGTGGATAAAAGGCATGGAGAGGATCTTCAAAAAACTGGAGTGCTCAGAGAAGGAAAAGGTGACTTGCGTCTCCTTTAAACTAATTGATGAAAGTGAGCAATGGTGGGAGACTCACTTGAAAGTGTCGAGGGCCACCGGGGGCACGGTCATCGCCGTTTAGACAATAACTGAGTTGCGGTATGCTCTGTGGTTGAGCTCCTGAACGTAGTAGAATGTTGAAATGTACGAGTTAAGAATGAGCTATTTCAAGTAAAACCTCATGCCTTATCGGTATGACAACATATTAATCTATGTACGTATGTTTTTGGGGCATCTATTCACTAGGTACAAGGTGTATTCAACCTTTGTATGTTATTTCTAAAACATGCAAGTTGAACTTAGGACAAAAAAATGGTAGCTAAAAAGGTTGAGCAGTAATAAAAGCTTGATCCCGAGATATGTATTTCCATCACCTCAATTTCCCTGCAATTGAACCTCCAATCTAAACTTCTCTATGTATTGTAAAAGTTTAAAGTTTATTGTTAACTTATAACTCCAAAACTACATGTCATTTGTTTACTTAAACATGACCGTTGTTGTACAAACGACAACTCTACCATAATACTTTTGAAATTTGTGTAATATTTGGTTACATTGGAATATTGGATAACTTTTTTTTCTTTCTTTCTTTCTTTTTAGTCTTAGTTAGTAACTAAATATATACTCGTGCGATGCACAAATGCAATATATAATGTTTTATGTTATAATATCACAATATAATTAATAAAATTATATATTTTAGTTTTCTAAAAAATAAACTTAACATTATATATTAGTATATTATATCATTTCCTACATTATACATATAACAACATGTAAAATTGGAGAATCTTAACCAAAAATCAAAGAGTTGATCTCCTGAGAGACGATCTTATCATTTTTTTATTGTGAGACGGACATTAATACATCATTTCAATAAGTTAAATACATCATTTCATTTTTAAAAACTACATTATTTGTAACAAAAAAAATACATCATTTGCAATAAATAAATACATCATTTCATTTAATTCATCTCACAATAAAAATAATGAGACCATCTCATCTGAGAATTTGCCAGAAGGAAAATAAGATCCTCGTAGAAAGAGAATAAGAAAGGGATTTCATTCTCTTGCAGCAAAGGGGGCCTCACCACATTTCGAATCCACTCTCCGTGTAATGCACACACTCAAATATCTCACATATATGGAGGTGCATGTATTACACCCAAACTTTATGAGATTGTCCCCCTTTTATGTATGATGTTTGATTTTCGTTTATTCTTTCTTTTCATTTTAGTTTTCATTTATTTATTTTTATATTAATGTCTTTTTTCAATTAATTATTTTTATGATTTACACTATTAAATTATTAACGCAGTCAGCTTTTTAAATTAATCGGATTAATCTTATATACTTAATTACTTAACAAATATGTTTATTTCCATTACTAAATTAGACTGATATAATGTTTAAATAAAAAGTTATAAATATAATATGTTTATTTTTATTATTATTTATTATATATATATATTATAACTGAATAGTTAGTAAATAAAATAAAATGAAAGTATAATATAAAATTATTTTTGATTTTCTGTTTTTTTTTTAAAGATAGTGACAATGATATAATAAAATGCAACTGCTCTCAATAGTATATTCATATATGATATTGCTCTAGTGTTTATAATAATAATAATTACTATCTCATATTAAATGTTCACAACAAATAAAATTTTTGCCTATTTTTCTTTTTTTTTTAAAAATCAAAGATAAAGATAAAGATGTTTATATAACACTTGGTAATGCTTTGATTCAACTTTTGAAGGAAGAATTTTTAAATTTGGGAAATAATGTATTGTGAATTATATTTTTAATTATATGGTTTATTATATAATATTGATTGTTTTATTTATAACATTGCAAGATAATTTATTTAATATAAATTAAAATAACTTCTATTTTAATTAAATAATTTAAATATTAAAAACTAATATTAATATATATCGAAATATAATAAATTGATGATGGAAAATAAAAAAATGAAAATGGGATATTTTAAAGGGAATTTAAAGTTGATGGTTGGAGATCCAGATTAGAATTTAAAAAATTAAGAAATTAATTAAAAAATAGTGTTGTAGTGGCATGAAGATTCCTGTCAAGATCCCCATGGACTTCATACATTTCTATACAAGATACCATGCACTCATTAATCAGTAAAGTAAAATCAACATTTCAAAGATATACAAACAACAATACATAAGTTTTCCAAATTCAAGAAAAATAAATTGAATGCGCTGCTGCTGCTTCTGTATAAGTTCCATTGGTCCAAACAATCTCAGATGAACATCAACTATTACTCACGAATTCTCTCTTTCGTTCTTGTTGATCTTCAAAGGTGCGATCCATGCATACAATTCGAATTCATCCACATCCACATCATCATCAACGAGCATAGATAACTCAGTGGCTGACATCTCATTTTGAGATAAACCAGAATCTGATTCTTGAATTAATGAGCCTTGGGATCAAAGCAGTGGCGTATCCAGAAATTTGAAATTAGGGGTACAATATATAAATATATTAAATTGGGATACATTATGTAAAAATATTATAAATAATAGAAAAATATATAAATTTATAAAGAAAAAATTTATTTTGGGGGTACCAAGTGTACCCCCAAATGCCCCCTGAATACGCCACTGGATCAAAGCGACGACTGGCCATATAAAACGCGGGATCTGAAGGCAGTGGCAATGCGGAGGCAGGCACGTTGAGCATATGAACAACCGAATTCATTGTTGGCCTGTTTGCAGCATTTTCTTGAACACACAACAGGCCAATGTGAATGCATTTCAGCATCTGAGAGAGGGAACTCCTTGTTGGAATCTGGATAAGTTCGAGTTAATTACTCGTGCGGAAATATTTAATTTTGTTGTAATTAAATATTACGAGATCGAACTACGTCGCGAGTAGATAAGTGTAGTATATTAATTTTCTCAAAACCGAATTCCGGTGAGTGAGAAATTGATCCTCGAAGTGGCGCGCATAACAATGTAATGTGGGCATATTAATTAGTTAATTAATGATGTCCCACATTGGTTAATTAAATGCACATATCCTGGTTTAAATACCTAAGTGGTTAAACCATGTAATAGCATGTGTGTATTAGGGGTGTCGCATGATAGCCCGTGCTCCTACGCGCGCCGAGCGCCCGCGCCCGTAGCCCCGACCTGGACTTGGATCTTGGCAATTGGTCTTTGGGGCTCGGGTTTGGCCCGGGCCCCAAAAGTGCCTTATCTTTTTGGCGACTCAACGGGCTGACTGGGCTCGATTATCTGGTACAGTAGTACTGCGTGGAGCCTACGTGTGCGTGACATGGCGAGCATGTCAGCACATGACATGTCTGCGGGCGTTACTCAACGTGCTTGAATTCAAACAGCACGTGCCCGAGACTTGCGCGCCATAACCGCTCGATCCAGGAGACACGCGTCGTAAACGCCATCGGTCTTCAATGCTCCAGCACGCTCCCCAGGTGGTGGACATGCCTATAAATAGGCATCCCCAGGAAGCATACAAGTGTTTAGATTTTTCCAAAAATACTTTGTTGCTTTTCACCTGCCAACTCTGCTCCTGCTTCACTCCAGTTCGCCGGATCTCTTCGACTGTGGTGCTGCTTCGATCGAGACGAAAAGTCGTTTTACCTTTGGGGACAGACTGCCTTATTCCGAGCACTACGGAGGCATATTCTGTCTTGCGGCAAGAGTTCTCTCGACTCGGCTTGTTTGCTGTTTTGTTGTCTCATTTTAAATTCCTTGTACTCGTTTACCGTGTGCCTTGTGTATCTCAGATTGTACTACATTACTAACAATCGCAAGACAGAATAATTTTGAGATGTCTACTTTCGGTAATGATGGTGGTGGTAACAACAACAACAACAATGTGCCTGGCTATGATCCGACTGCACCGCGACTCCCTCCCAACGCTCAAGCGGAGAAGCCCTCGAAGTTCACCGGCATCGACTTCAAGAAGTGGAGGCAAAAGATGTTGTTCTACATAACTACGTTGGGACTTGCCAACTACTTGAGAGAGGACAAGCCTGACTGCGCGAATGATGAGCCGGATCGGAACAAGCGTGCCACCTTCGAGAACTGGTGCCACGGGGACTTCCTCTGTCAGAATTTCATTCTTAATGCTTTAGTAGATCCCTTATATGTTGTGTACTCAAATGTAACCACATCTAAAGAACTATGGGAAATGCTAGAGAAAAAGTACCAAACAGAGGACGCGGATACTAAAAAGTACGTTGTGGCCAAGTATTTGTCGTACCAGAATGGTAGACAATAGATCGGTTGTAGAACAAGTGCAAGAGTTTCAGTTGATCTTGCACAACGTTCAAGCCGAAGGGATGTTGCTTCCCGATGCTTTTAATGTGGTTGCGGTCATAGAAAATCTACCCCCTTCTTGGAAGGACTTCAAGAGTTACCTTAAGCATAAGCAAAAGGCAATGACCCTTGAAGATTTGATTGTCAAACTTTGAATTGAAGAAGACAATCGAAGGCCTGATCCGAGGCTAAGGGCTATGGAGGCTAAGGCCAACTTGATGGAACGTGGTGGTCCATCATTGAAACGTAAGAGGCCTACCCAATCAAACAAAGACATTGTTATAAAAGAGTCTAAGTTCAAGGGTGACTGCTACAACTGTGGCAAGTCTGGCCACATGGCTAACCAATGCAAAAAGCCAAAAAATAAAGGCAAGGGCAAAGGAAAGATGCACAACTACAATGTCGAACCCGACAATGATTGGGAAGATGATTGTGTGCAGTTGTGTCTGAAATCTATCACGTGGACAATCCAAGGGAGTGGTTTGTTGATACGGGTGCAAAGGGTCACGTGGCATACGAGAGGAGTGTTTTCTCTTCCTACAAACTGTTGAAGGAAGAAAGCTTCACATGGGCGACCAAGCCTCGTCTGATGTGGCTGGTATCGGCACTGTGGTGTTGAAGCTAACAAGCGGAAAGGATCTTACTCTGAAGGATGTGCTGCATGTCCTGGACATCCGCAAGAACTTTGTCTCTGGCTCCCTTCTTGTTAATCATGGTTTCAAACTTGTATTTGAAAGTGAAAAGTTTATTTTATCAAAATTTGGAAAGTTCCTTGGTCGGGGTTACCTAGCTAATGGACTTTTCAAAATGAATGTAATGGCACGGCGCCAAGCCGAAAAAGTTATGAATAAAGCTGAGTCTTCTTCTGCTTACTTGATTGAGTGCTCTGATTTATGGCATATTAGATTAGGACATGTAAATCTAAATGCTATAAAGAGATTAATGAATCTAAATTTGTTGAAAGTGACTGATTTTGAACAAACAAAATGTGAAGTTTGTGTTGAAGCGAAAATGGCGAAGTTACCATTTCAATCAGTTGAGAGGAGCACTAAACCTCTAGAATAAGTTCATACCGATTTGTGTGATCTAAAGTTTGTGCAGACTAGAGGTGGAAAAAAAAAATTCATAACGTTCATTGATGATTGCACAAGATACTGCTATCTTTACTTACTTCGAAGTAAAGACGAAGCAATAGATGCTTTCAAGAATTACAAAATGGAAGCAGAAAATCAATTGAACACTCGAATCAAAATGATTCGAAGTGATCGAGGTGGAGAATATGTCGCTCCATTTGAAGAACTTTGTGCTGCCTCAGGCATAATTCATCAAACGACTGCTCCATACTCACCTCAATCAAATGATGTTGTCGAAAGAAAGAATCGGACATTAAAAGAGATGATGGGTCTCGTTTTCCGCGGCACAAATTGGGTGCGTTTATTGCACGCATCAATTGTGAGAATGGGCCTCGCTGCACGGCACTTTTTTTAATTCCAGTTTATTCAATTATTTTTATATTTTCCACATTCAAGTTTTTAATGGGTATATTAAGGAATTAAATGTAGATTTCAATTAATTTACTTAAGCAAATCTTATTAATTAAATAATTTAATAGATTTTAATTAATTAATTACTTTATTTTATTTATCTATATCCAATAAAAATAAATACAGAATATAGGTAATTGTTATTACAAGTGATACCAATTAATAGTATAAAGTAACAGTAGACAAAAGTGAATGAATATATAAAAAAATAAAATTGATATTGATATGATGCACACGTGACACTTTTTATTAGAAATAAGAAATGCACCATTGTGCATGCCCTAAGACTTGTTTTAACAGCGACCACAACATTTGTGGTCGTTTGCCACGTCAACACTTAAAAAAAAATGTTTTCTCTTTCTTTTAGTTCACTTCCAAATTTAATGTTTTGACATGTCCAAACTTACTTTAACATTAAGTTTTAGAGTCTCTAAATGTAATCCTCGTATATGATTCATTGTGTTGTAATAGACTAGAAACTTAGATGCTGAACACCGAGTGGAGATATCAAAAATTGAGTTGTTTCTGATGATGATATTCAAGAAGACAAAGCTCGATAGATCAAGAACCAAGTTTCCATGACTTGAAGAAAAAAAACCAAAGAAACTTGAAATCCTAAAGACAAGTGTTCTTGCTTGAAACTTATTAAGGCCCGAAACTTAGTTTCTGGAAACTAAGTTTTCCAAAGTAAGATGGAAACTGAAACTAAGTTGTCTATGTGGCATACTTCAGTTAAAACCTAAGGATTTCATGACTTGATCAAATTTTATGTTCTATTTCCTAGGAGATTGCTTTAGGTCATATGCATGCATAGTTAGGATGGTGTTTATCAACAAATCTTTTAGGTTGATTCATATAAATGCCAACATTAAGATCTCCATAGATTACATACATCTGCTTCATTTCCAAAATAGAATGAGCAACTAAAGCAAACATAATGGGCACAGTGATAAATTTTACAACGACTGCAAAGATTTCAGTGTAATCGACTCCTCTTTGGGATGTGGTGGCATAAGAGGGCGGAGCTGGGATGCCGCGTTGTTGCCGGTGGTTATATTAACTTCGCCGACGGTGAAGCAATCGGAGTATTGTCCTCTCACAACGATTATTTGGAACAATAAAATTTGAAATTTATAATTAAAATATTTTAAAATAGTAACTTGGATCAAATAATTTGAAAGAATAGTGTAATATAAAATATATATGCATACATAGACCTAGACTTTGACTTTGACATTATATACAAATATATCATTGAGCATAAATACAAATTGGATAATTAACATTTAATATATAAAAATCGTTTATTATCAATCCTCTATAAATATAAATTATTGGTGAAGTTTTCTTGAGTAGGCACCCACTAATAATAATCACTTTTTTCCTATCACAGTTTTTCTTTCGTCTAATCAAAATCCTCACGATTAACAATTTTTTCTTTACTATCACTTTTTCTTCTTTGCTAACCGCATGCAATAGAATTTATTCTTCGCTAATTTGCAAGCGAATTCATCTAAAATAATGGGGTATGACCCAATTATTTAATAAAATATTTATAATACTTATTTTAATAATTAGTTATATAAAATAAATATAATATATATAATAATTAATCATAATATATTATAAAAATAACATATAAAGTAAAAAAAGTATAAGATTGTGAACTTCTAATATGAACTATTGATTCAGTGAAAAGGGTGGATTCATTATTAATCACATAAATAACTCTTTGGCACCGAATCCCTAACAAATATGAGAGATGTGATTAGAAAGGTATTAAGTTTACTCTAAATTCAATTCATTCCTTAATTTAAATAAATGTTTAACCCCAAATTATATAAATATGATATTTTTATTAGGACCAAGTAGTATGGGCCTCTTCTTGAAAGCCTAATTTTATTATATAGGTTCCAATAGTTTTTGGCCCAATCAATTTATAGATTTTAGTTTGGCCCATTTATAATTAGAATGACACCACAAACTCTCTAGATTATAGAATTTGAACAAATAAATTTATAATTGTACGATTTAGGATTTGTTTGGACATGCTACAAAATATTTCTATTGTATGTGGTGACGTGTGTGTTGTTTCAATTTATCTTTCTTATATTATTAAGTTCAATTTGAAATATTTGGATTAAATCGTAGGTTGATTTTCATTAGTCATAAAATAGCCTAATGGTGAGAGCTTTACATGTGTTCATAGGTTTAGAGTTTAATTTTATTTAAATCTATACTCTTAATTTAATTTTCTTACCTTATCAGGATTTCAGTTATCCTATTTTTTTAAAAAGAAATTGGGTATACAAAATTTAATGGAGAGAGATATCCCTTCGTGCCCTCAAACCCATGATCATTTAGTTATTGATATATAAAATACTTTAACCACTGCATTATGAAGTGAAAGACAAACACATGGTTTGCATACATGTGTGTGTTTAGATACGTGTGTATGTTCACCTACCTACCGTGGGCACGTGTGAATGTAGCCATGGTTGATGTGACAATAAATTAGAGGTGCTAAGTGTAATTAAAATTGACGCCACTACCAATGAATTGTTGCCACATTATTCGATGGGCACATTAATATGTACCCATGATGGGTAGGTGAGCAAAATTTTTGTTGTGTGTAATACAATCCTAATCTCTTACCGTGCAGTTAGTTAAATTATTACGATTTTTTTACGTATTTGGTATATAAGTCTAGTGGTCTTCAACTTGAAACGCTTTCAATGTGTCTAATAAATTAAATTATAAATTTGAGTTGCATCCAAGAATGACTGTCTCACCTGAACAAGATCAAACATCTCATTTGTTCTCATTAAATTGAATATATATATATATATATATATATATATTCTTAGTTTAGTGGCTTCGACTAGCTAGTTTCCATTGGAGTGCTTTCAAACATCTATTTCGCTATCCCAAGGGAATTTACAATCTTGTTTTATATATATTTAAATTAGAACTAACCCATAACTTAATAAGATTGGTCCGAAACCTTCAAGTAATATGAAGTATATCAACTTCCAACAATCCCAATCCCACACCTAACCGATTGCCTCAACCTTAAATAACATCTCTCTCTTCAATTCCCTTTCCTTGAGGGCATGCAAACTTATTTTTCTAGTCTCATAATTGATAACCCCCTTTCTCAACATGCTGGGATTGTAACATCACATCTTTTGGATTCTTGCTTGTGTTGAGCAGCTGTAGACATTGATTATCCATTTAATTTTTTTCACAAATTAAGCTGTGTAGTTATAAAAATGGATGTTCTTTAACTATAGTAATAGAAAAGAATGCGAAATCTTTTATTCAAAAATCTTTATATATCCATGTATTGAAGCTGCTTATAGTGAAATAGTCTGTGAATAGGCTTATTTGTCTTCATCTTTCTTTGTCGCTTCAAATTAAATAGAGCAAGAACAAAGGTCATTTCAAGCTTCAATAGACGACTATTATCTAATGATATCGAATTGCTGAATATCATATGTTCAAAGAAACAATTGGCACAAAATATTTCAACATTGTTACGTAAATATCCAATTCTCTTGAGTGGTTGATTATGTTGTAAACCTGTAATAATGACGGTTGAGTTATAAATTGATTTTTTTACTATAAAAATTATTTTATTTTATATTTGTAAAGGTTGGGGTTAAGTGGAGTATTATTAGGAGAAGAGCCTTAACTACGTTTCTTGTCTTATAGACTATTTCGATGTTCGATTAAAATTTTACTCAATCTCATCCTTAAAAGTCTTTAACTATATGTATCCAAATTTAAACTGATTTTTTTTCGGTTAAAATAATTGAGACTCGTATAAAAAAATAAAATAAAAAACTACATTTACTACCCTTATATTCACTGTATTATTATAAATATGCAAACTACATTATTTTGCATATACAATTAAAAATTCTTGAATACAAAATTATAAAATTAGAAGCTATAATAATAATTGAATAGTAAGTTAATCAAATTAGAACATATTAAGAAAATAAAAATATTTATAAAAAAAAAAAAACTAAAAATATTGAGCCAGCGCCATGTGACTGTCATGTTGCATGTATGAATGAAGTCAACAATAAATGGCAAATTCCCCTAACATAAATAAACTTCATAATATAATTCTCTAATAAGAAAAATATATGATATAATTTCTTAATTTATTAAATTTGATGATATATTGTCTATTATCCCAATAAAAATATTATAAAATTTTATAACAATAAACGTTGTGTTTGAATTCTAGTGCGGCTCAACAAACAAGTGCGAGAGATCCCAAAATTATTTTATCAGCAAAAAAAAATGAAGGGTGAAGAGAGGAACACATGTGGGGTGTGTAAGAAACACCCCTCTTAAATGATTCACTAGGGCCCCAAACTCTAAATGAAGTGAATCATTGAGCATCCATTCCTCTCTAAGGTTCCAGACCTTCGCTATTCTCCTTTTCTTTTCTTTTTTTAAATGGACACAAATTCCATCATTGAACTGAAAAAAAAAAAAAAAATCATTTCTGAGTTGGAGTCAGCAAATAACACAAAAGAGGCAAACTGCAATAAGCAAACCACTGAGTTTAATACAATGTGCTCGACCCATTCTATGGCTTCACGGAATTCTGTTTTCATTAAATCTGCGGGGCCATTGAAAAGTGACCATTCTCCTTGGGCTATACTGGTTTTGTCTTTGGGTGTTTGGGCAGTCTCTCATCTGATTTGTCACCACTAGCAATCGAACACGTCGTCGCCCCGTTTTCATCTCTGATGAACAATAGATTGGCAACTGGTAAGTGCTACACATTGATAAAGAGTTATGAGTGTATGGCATACACTGCATACAGTTTATAGTTTTCACCAACTATAATCAATGAATGCATAGAGAATTTCACATTCTTATCTTTTGCTTAGAGGAGGCCCACAATTAACAGAGCAATTGTTGTTTGTTAATCAGTATAAAGTATTATATAAGATTATGGCCTAGATCTGGAATCATTTACTAGTGTGAATTTGCTTAAAAAGGGTGGGTATTAAACATGATGCAGCAGCACATAGAAACATAGATACGTGATAGAATCAGTCATACAAGAACCAGAAATATATACAATCCTACAAACAGGAACATGTGGAATCATTTTATAGGCCTGGTTATGATAAGATTTAATATTAGTAATTCATCATTGCAAAATTTAAAGTGAGCTTACACTATTTATGATTTGTGATGATTGAAAAGCAAACAAACAGCGATTTTATAATGATAAAGGCTTTCATAAAACAAATATCTAACCCACTAAACAAGGATTATCATAAAAAAAAAATTAACATTAGTAGTGGTTGCCCCACTCAGGGATTTCCTAGGTTGAATCTGCTTCATGTTAACTAAATTTTTTATTCATTTGTAGCAATTCCCATGATTTGTGAATCAAGATATTGCCTTGGTTGATAAGATAAAAAAATAACATAAAAATATTGTTATTATATTAACAAAACTTGTCTAGTCCTTCAGGGAGGAATCCAAGAACAGGGAGGCAACAGAAATCTATAAATATTCTTCTTTTTAGTGTCTTAGCACTTTCTCAAAGTGTGTGCATGGCTAGACCTGATATCACCAACCTAAATTATTTCTGCAATCTCTAGATTTTATGCAAACAGTTATTGTGATAACTAAGATATAATAAATATATTGAGAAGAAGAAGATACTTTCACACAAAAAATATATTGAAAATACTTTCACACACTGGTACTTCTTAATCCTGAATCTTGTAGTAACAAATGTTTCCATCAAATATAACCTAGAATAACCTATCATCACCTAAAAAGTAACTTTTTCCCATTGCCATCACCTCTTCTAACAAGACTAACATACTAAAAGAAATAAGAAAAAATGGCATGATAGATGTACATGAGGTGTACATAAATGGTGTTAGGATAGGCGGCCGCTAGGCATCATCTGCAATAGTGGAGTTGGATTGCTCGGCCACCCATATTTTACTGTTAATGATTCATACGTGGCAAGATGGTAACTGTGCACAAGAAAATGAATTCCTGATTGCAAACGGCCCATCAAATTCAGCTACTACAAGACAGACAGCAGCTTATATATATAATAGCAGCCTCTGCAGCAGCCACCTATCTTGTTACGAATAAATTTAAGTTGCGTAGAGAGCTATTATTTGATCATCATCCCTCTCTCTCTCTCTCTCTCTCTCTTCTCTCCCCCACACCCTTTTATCACCACTCTCTTCTGCCTCACTCAAAACCTTCTATAGTTTCCTTATTTCACAAAATCCTCTGTCAATAGCATTTTCTTTTGCTTCCCTAGAAATTCACAAGTTCTTGCACTATATGCTAATCTATGAGAGAGTTCAATTGCGTGACTTATTCTTGCAGTAATTCAGCCTAAATAGGGCATTTTTCTTTTCTCTCAAGAAAGTTTCCTAGTTCAGTTCACTCCTACTTCGGTTTACACTCCTAATTGGGGTTCAAATCAAACCAAATTGCACAAAACACGCCACAGAAAATGAGAAAAATACCGTCTCTAGGAGCAAGAGTGGCAGTGGCAATGGCGGAATTCAACACACGCTTATCCCCATCGCCACCTTCTGAAACCCCCAAAGAAGCGGCGCCGCCTCATTCACCCCCTGCTAGCTGTGACGCGCGAAAATGCCCATGGTGGCCGTACTCCAGCTCCAAAGATTTCAAAGCAAACACGGCGTTAATCATCGTCATCCTCTTCTGCGCCTTGATATGCGCTCTGGCGTTCAACGCCGCCATCCGCTACATCGTCCGGCTGCATTGCAGCCGAAGGCGCCGCGAAGACATCGAGGACCAGAAGGCAGGGCAGGGCGGCGCCGCGACGGAGGAGGCAGCCGAAGTACCTGCTCTGATTTATGCGGAGGGGATGAAGCTGGCCGGGGCGGAGACAGAGTGCATAATATGTTTGTCGGATTTCGCCGTCGGAGAGAGAATCAGAGTTCTGGATAAATGCAACCATGGGTTCCATCTCCATTGCATCCAGAAATGGCTGATTTCGCACTCTTCTTGCCCTACTTGCAGAGCGAATTGCTCCAAGGAATCCACCTCTTCGCCTCCATGAGATTCATCTCTCTGCTGGTAATCAGTTGCATGAAACGTTTGATCGGATTTGTGAGCTTGATTATGAGATCAACAGTTTTTGGTATGAAAATGCTCCGGTTTTTTTTCCCTTTGCTTTTGTAGTTATATGCTAATGCTAATGCCTTTTGAACTTAAATTAGAATAATATCTTTGTTGTAATATGATTTCATTACTATCATAAATTTCTATTGCTGTTTTACGACAAAACAAAACCAATTAGGGATGTACCCATCCTTTTTCCAACTTAGTTTTATCGGGCTTCAAAATATTTCATACAGACTATTCGATAAAAAAATTTGAACTAAAATATATAATTCTAACCTATATTTAAGTTCAAGTTAAGCGAGCCTAACCCGTTAACTTTAGGTTAAATTGATATCTATATCCGAGTATTTAGATTTGTCAAGATTAATGGTTAATTTTTTAGTACCTTTTGTTTGTTAAACCTAACATATGTATGGTTAAAAAATGAGTTAGTTGTGAAAATATATATAAATTTCATTCAACATGAAATAATTTTCATCTGATCATCAACCGATAAAATGCAAACTTTAAGTATGTAGAGACTCGACTGCATTTCATTATTGAAAAAAAAATAAGGGAGCTATTATAATTTTGTTGGTTCATGAAGTTTTCACCTCATCAATAATCAGGCATCCATTATTATTTATTTTATTAATATATAAAACATTTTTTTTTAGATTTACAAGCCTTTGGACCTTACAACTCCGTAAATTGAACATTTTATATTTAATAAACAGTAGTTTTCCACATACGATACGAGCATGTATTTGATATTATTAAATAACTTCTATAAATATGAATACAAATCTTGCATTAAATATTTATAATATCTGGAATGTAGCTAAAATGTATATCAAACTTTTATATTTATACTGATTATGTTTTAGACTAATTGATTTGATTAAAAAAATATGGTAGGAAATATTTTAAATATTAAAATTTGTGCTAAATGTTTTTAAAATGATTGTATTTTTTCATTACACAAACTTCACTAAACTTGTAATATCTTATAGTTCAATATTTGACATTGGTCAAATAAAAGCTAGCACATGTCAAATTTTCTAGTAACTTAAATATGATGATTGATCGATTATAAATAAAATTGTGAATTACAATGCTTCAAAAAAAAAAAAAAAACATTTACAATTCTATCTATCATATCATCTCTCATATTTTCACTATGCACGCATAATTCAGTAATTCACCAGCATTTCTCCTCTATCACATATACACACAAAATGCATTGTTATATATATTTATATAATCCGTCTATTATTTTATTAATAATAAATTAAAATCTCCTTTATAATTTTTGTTGGTCCCGAGATAAAGTTAGTGCACAACGAAAATAAGATTGAACAAACATGCACCTCACAAATTGATAGTTGCTCACCAGTTTATATTTCTGAATCTTGTTACTTAGCGAGATTGAGGTTAGGTTAAGTTTCAAATGTTGGGACCGTTAACTCCGACATTAGTATGATATTGTCCGCTTTGGGCATCACTAGCCCTCACAGTTTTGTTTTTGGTCACCTTCCCAAAAGGCCTCATACTAATGAGAGTTATGTGGACTCTTATATACAAGGAATCGCATCTTTCTTTCTCCAATGAGGGACATGTGGATTTGATATACCCAACAATCCTCCCCTCAAACCAAATGGACCACATTCTCGTGGCTTCTCGTCGAAGGACCATACACCCATGGCCTCCCATCATGCGTTCTCATTGCATCGATATCTACCCGTGCTACTCTCTTTCACAGCGTTATACACAAAGAGGGGCTTCCCACAACCACACCCGAGTCTTCCAAGCTCAGTTTTACCACACTAGAGTCCACCACAAACTCGGTCCCCCAACTCCGCCCAAACTGGGGCATTCGTGGGTTCCTCATTCCCACAGACGGCACCACTTGTTGGGACCGTTAACTCCGACATTAGTATGATATTGTCCGCTTTGGGCATCACAAGCCCTCACGATTTTATTTTTTGGCACCTTCCCAAAAGGCCTCATACTAATGGGAGTTATGTGGACTCTTATATACAAGAAATCACATCTTTCTTTCTCTAATGTGGGACATATGGATTTGATATACCCAACATCAAATATACTTCAATACTTAGAATGTGTTGAGTTTCAAATCCTTAAAAAAATTTAATAAAGTAGTAAAATGCAAAAGGATATATAGAGGTTCGGAGCCAAACGACCTATGTCCTCTCTTCAGACCTAAGTTTGGAATCACTAAGCTTGGTTACAGGATGGTCTCGCAATCTATAGCTAGTTGGTTAATGTTAATGTCTACCAGTCCACTAGCTCACTCATCCAGGATATCTGTTTCTCAAAATTTGGAGTGTGGGCACATCACACAGCCTCGTTTCTGGATCTTGGGAGTTTTAGAGTTCTTGCCAGAACTTGCGGCTAGACACCCGTGATAGTTACTACTTAGAGATAGACAGCAACTGTTGTGTTCTTAATTTTTAAGTAAGACCACCAAGAAAGTAACTCGAGCAGAGAAACTACGAGTCTCGTGTCCAAGGATAGCACATGGTTAGCATGATTGATCGGTCCTATCAATTAATTTCCATAATAGTGTTGTTGGTCCCAGAACAGAGTACGTGTAATATGTAGCTGAAGTGTTAATACAGTTAAATACACTCTAATTCATGGACAGTTAAGTTTCTAATCAACACAGTTTTTGCTTAGCAGTTTTAGAAATGCAGTTTATGTTAGCTAGCAGATTAGGTTAACAGTTTTGCAGGTACGAGCAGTTGACAGTTTATACACTTCAACACTTACAGGATAAGGGTTGAAGGTTTCAAAATATAATTGAAAACTATAAATTGCGTAAAGTAAAGCTATAAACGACACATGATTTTTAAAGTGGTTCGGAGCCTTAAGTCCTACGTCCACTCTTCGGATATCAGATCCGGTAATTCACTAAGTTATGAAGATACAATCCTCACGATCTATAGCCAGTTGCCGTAGAAACCTCCATCCACAGCACAATGGATCACTCGCCCATGCAGTTGTACTTCACTCCTTCTTCAGTCCATCAAAGGCTCTACGTCTTCTCTGTGGACCGGCTCAAAGTTGGACTAAGGACAAACCTCCCTTTTTCCTTCTTCAATAGGTTGGATGGTTGTGTAGCGTACATAGTTTGGCAGTTGCCCGTAATAACCTGTTCTTCCTTTGCAAGATCAGGCCGCTGTGTTCTTACTCGAAAAGTAAGAACACCAAGAGAGTAGATTAAGTCAACTGACTTAATCCTCGTGTACCCAAGGTCACACAGTGAATCTCAAAGGACTCTTTGAGCAGTAAATGCCTCGTGTTCAATAAATGAACCACGGAGTTAATGCCTTCTTGCTTGAGAGTGTTAAATGCTTTGAGCGCTAATTTCTGCAGATAGGCAAGAATAAATGTGTCGAGATTCAAAGATGCAAAGGTTTTTATGTCTCTGTTGTTCCTGCTATTTATAGGTGGGAAACCAGAAAATACTCAATAGAGACATTGAGAAGGATGTCCAATCATAGTCCATCCTTCTCTGAAAAAGTCGCTTGCCTTTCTGCTTTTTCTGTTACAACGTACTGCTTTTCTGAGCAGTTTGTACTTGTTGTGTCAGACGCCCAAAAACGTTGTACGCCAGTCACAGGTGAGTATCTGTCTATCTTTTATCATTGAATTCCTTGAAGTTCTCCTGCAGCTTGTTTGACATCTTGCTATGTATGCATTCCTTGACGCAAAACTATCTTGGTCTGAAACTGTGAGCGCCTCTCAACAGTTTCTATGTGAAGACTATGTCCACAATTTTCTTGAATATCTAAGCCTTAACAGGCAACCTGTCAGCGCAGTTTTTGTGACCTTTGCTCTGCTTTGCTTGTCTTGGTCTTGTATGTTGGACAATTATCTCGTCTGAATAGCGTCTTCTTCAAAATTGTTCCACAGTTTTGATGGTTTCCTTCTTCCTAGACTATTACAACTCGATCATCCAATACAAGGATTACATGAGGTAATAGCTCTAAGGCCTAGACTTTGGTATATAGTTTTGACACATCAAAACATCAAATTAAGGTGGAATTTCTACATCAATACCTAACAATTTCCCCCGTTTTGATGTTGTCAAAACCTTACCTCTAAGTCTATCTAAGTCGACGAGAAGATACAATTGATCTGAGTTTGCAAATTTTTCTATCTAACACTGCTCAAAACTATGCCTCTTCTACACTCGACCTACTCTAAATAAATGGGATAATAATTCTCGAATAAAATCAATCAGTTTAGAGCAATAAGAGAAGAAGGATTGCTGATCACACTGGAAAATGTGAATTTAGCCAGTCAAGAATCAAGGTAAGAGACAATGAGCAGTTGTCTTCAAACCAACAATTTTTCACTTTTCACTAGATATGATCGATTACAAGTACATGAAAAGTTTTAAAACTGCAGTAATAAAAGACATTCAAAACGCAAACAAAACAAAATAAATTCATGACCTTTGCTCACTTGTCTTGATTCTTGTCCTTCTGTCTTTCTTGATTCGAGGAATCTGCATCTTTTGGCTTCGAGGAAGTTGCGGCAGATATGGAAAACAGACTAGCTTGCGCCTTGAGGACTGCGGTTACTTCTGAGAAGTATTTCCTATCTTGCTCTCTGGAAGCTATTAGTGCTTCCAGCTTCATTGTAATATCTTCATCCCGCTTCCTGCGCTCTTTTTCCTGCTTTATGTATTCCTCATCTCGCCTTCTTTGTTCCTCTTCTCGCTTTCTCTGTTCCTCTTCTCGCATTTTTTGTTCCTCTTCTCACTTACGATCTATTAAAATCAACTGCAGCTTCAACGACTCATCCCTTCTCTCTTCCCCTTTTTGACAATATCAAGAACAAGAGCCATCTGATGATCCACTTGATGATCAATCTCTTGTCTTAGATCATTATAGGATAGAAGGTTTGCAGCGACAGAAATAGGATCTAGAGACAGGATTCCTTCAACTGTGGCTAATGCTCTAGAGTCTTCATGGGTTTGACTCTGAGAGGTAGCAGTGGAAGTCTCAGGTGGAGGAGGAGCTTGGCTTGTTGCTGCCTCTTCCTCCTTTTGTTTAGTTGCGGCTGCTGCTGCTTCATGTTTAGCCTTTTCAGCAGTGGCTTCTGCTTCCTTTCGAAGTGCTTCAGCACTTGCAGCTTCTTCCACTTTTCGCTTGAGCTCAGCAGCTTCTTCCTCTTTCTGTCTACATTTGGCTTCCTCATTTAATGCCTTTATTTGCCTTTCTTCTTCTAGTGCAAGAAGAGTCTTTATTTCGGAATAAGCTTGCACAAGTTGGCAGCGACGAATGAATCTGATTTTCAAGCAACATATAGCCAGAGCTCTCACAACTAGAATCTCCAATGCACGAGTAGCAGTGATGGTATAGGTTAAGATTTGAGACAATCGAATAGCTTGGGTTAGATCGGCCCTCTCTTCTCTCCTGAGTCTCTCTTCTTCCTCTTGTCGTAGTCTCTCCATCGCATGTGCTTCTTCATTCTCAAGTTCTAGGAGTTCCAGTTGGATTTCATAGGTCTGTGAATTCAGCCATATTTGTAGATGTACCTTCACAAGCTTCGCACGATTCTCATATATCCTGCGTCGAACATATTCGAGGTGTGTTTCATCTGTTGTTCGTGCTGTAGCTGCTGACAAATGCAATCTTTTTGTTATGAGTTCCTGTAATGTTTGTTGTTTGGCATTTCGTTTAGCTGGTGCTGCTGCAGTTTTCAGAACTGGCTCATCTTCCACAATGATGATCGGTTGAGGAGGTGGCTCTTGAGTGGTAACAACTTCCACTTGCAGATTTTGATTGACAGTTTCCTCAACTGGTAGGTCAGAAACTGTTCCCCCTGTCTCTGGGGCCATCTGAGTGATCTGTTTTGGTGACGGGGGTGATGGTTGATGAGCTTTTGAAGTTGGTACGCCAGAAGAAGTGGAGGGAGTGAAAGGTTGTCGATGCGGAGATTCTCTATCTAAGTGAGACGGACTTTGAAGGTCCACAATAAGTACTGTTCTGTCCCTTATATGTTCTTCACGATCTTCAACCTGCTTGCCCTTCTTGCTCCTTTCTCTTTCTTCCTCCAAGATACTTGTCAGCACTAACCGCCTTCTTTTCTTACTTGTTGCTCGCGTCCAAGCAGTTTCGGCTTGTACTGGTCTCTTAGTAGCAGCTTGTGAAGTGCACTCTTCAATAACATTCACCTCCAAATCTTCATCATCTCTCTGTTGATGTTCACGATCACCTCCTTTCACTGCTTTCCAATGCATCTTATCAGTGTGAGGTAAGAAATTGGATGTGACTAGGCATTCACCTTCTTCCCTGAGACCGATCAGTTGCTTTATCAAGTAACTGATTTTTAGTCTAAGACCAACTCCAGATTTGAATCTGTTGGTCTCTCGAATGGTCTCATTCTTTCTAGCATTCTCAAGAATGCGCCCAAAAATGAATTCAGCCCAGTTTCCACCTGGACTATCATCCAATACCATCATAACAGAGTATTTAGGCTGACTTAGTTCCGAAAATGATCCTGCACCGCAGTAGAGCATCCTAAGTGTGATCTCACTCAGAGTCTTGTAAAGAGGCCTCAATTTGGAAACTCTCGTCGGCAAGTGGAATTGGTCTTTATGCTCGGGTTTCTTCCAGACATTCCAATGTCTTTCCTTTGCTCCATCATCATTCTTCAAGTAACTGGTGACGTTTTCACCAGTTTTAGGTAGGCGGAAGAACTCGGTAATAGTATCAACACTTATAACCATAGGAATCTTGTTGACCTTGGTTTTGAAAGATTTTCCACTTCTGTCAATAATAGCATTCTCGTATAATTCGGCAACACGGTGAGGCTTGAATTTGTGAGGACGTAAATCTAGAAACTATACTAGCTTCTCTTTGTTCAGCTTGTCGTAAAGTCTCTCATCAAAACACAAGTAATCAAGCTCTTTCAGATTTAGAATCTTTTCTTTAAAGACTTGACTTACCCGAATGTCCTTGTAGGAGAGATCGGCAACATCGACTATATCATTTGATAGGCGCTTTAGTTCCTTATGAGTGCGTCCTTGAGCAGTGCGCCTTTCTTTGATCGCATTGATGTGCTCAAACCTTCGCCAGAAAAAATCTTTTACTTGCCCATAATATTGAAGAACAATGTGAGTAGAATGAGAATTCAAGATGAAGATCAGAACAAATTCGGGAAAAGGCGATTGCAGATATCAAATTAGGGTGTTGAGTGATTGTGGCGGGTATAATTAATCGAGGTTTTGATACAATCAGATCCACGGTTGGGATGAAATTCCACTTTATTTAATCTTCGGCTGTGATGAGGGCTGACGTAGAGAGTGTATGTTCCTATTCTATCGTGGCGTGTGTGTAGCGTGTGATCGTGACTACGTGTCCCCGCCTAATACGCCATGAATCTGCTTTCTTTCAGACTTTTGCATCCAGCTGTCTACATAAAAAATTCACAACTTCATCTGGAGATGAGGGACAATTTTCCTTTGATCCTTTATCGTGGAAAACTGTTGTGACAGTTTCTAACATTCAGGTAGGAAGACTAGTAACTCATTAAAACTGTTATGACAGTTCGGCGATATCATGACTCCATGCATCTTCAAACCAACATACTGAGAGACTGTAGTCTTCAGCATGACCTTATCATCGAACTCTGCACTCTTTAGTGTACAGTCTGCTCGTCCACGTGTCCATACGTTGTTGATCCATGTGAGTATCAAATAATCAATACTGACATCTCAGATCTTGAACTTGTTAGAGAAGCGTCATATCAGCATTTATATCCATCTCTTGTCTCGGACTGTGGCAGAAGATGGTGTCTATAAATACCTTCTTCTTGCGAATAGGAGAATGCACTCAACCCATCTTTTCATACAATCCTTGAAATAACTTCTTCATTCAAGAAGATGGCAATTCTTGCTCAGATTGAGATAATGAGGGGTAAAATCTTAAACCCGACTGGGTTGTTGGTGGAGTACTGGGAGACTTCTATCCACAACACTGTCATGAGTGATGTGAGAGCTAATCAGCTATTGTCATTTGTGACTTGTCAGCCTTACAAGTTTCATGACAAGATTCTAAGTGATATTGCAGACGAGTGCTATGTGGCAGAAGGTAATGAAATACATGCCTTCTTCCATGAGCGGAAGATATGCTGGTTGCCAGAGTCTTTCTCTCTTAGTTTTGGACTGCCTTATGGTATGAGGCCCTTGATGGACTATCGAAAAGATGAGACAGCCCCAGAGTGGTATGCATGGCAGAAATGGAGAGAATCTCCTGTAGACTTCCATCCAACAGTTTTTTCGAGTCACTTGGCGCCTCGATATCGGGTGATATTTGATATTATCAATCAAATAATGGTTGGAAATCCTTAAAGGGTTACAGACTTCTCCCCGCTGGTGTGGAAAGCGATGATGGCCTTCGATGATGAAGCTGAAGTTAACTGGGCCTCCTTCGTCTTTGATCGAGTGAGAAATGCCTTTGAAAATCTACCAGCTCTCTTTGTTCCTTATGGAA
Organism: Plectranthus barbatus; assembly: GCA_026898455.1. Classification (NCBI taxonomy): domain Eukaryota; kingdom Viridiplantae; phylum Streptophyta; class Magnoliopsida; order Lamiales; family Lamiaceae; genus Plectranthus; species Plectranthus barbatus. The sequence continues at coordinate 182,757 of JAPKLW010001368.1, read as the reverse complement.
TGCCCCTGAGTTGGCTTATTGAGCATCAGTTTCCAGAGTATGCTCGAGGTGGCTGATCACTGTAAAATCTACAGATTAATTATAGAAACAGTGGCAAATAAATTTGTAAACCCTAAGGTTATCGAATCCAGGGGAATTGTGTGGGGAAATTATCCTATATACTAGCTCTGATCCTAAGATTCATTGTTTGAGGAATTCAAAATTAGGGTTTTGTTTGGAAAATAAAGATGACAATGCTGAAAATTAAAGAGGTTTTGAAATCAAATTTAAAAGAACACAGATTCTAGGGAAGAAATCTTATTATGGATAACATGTAGGAATCAATTAATTTAACAGGTGGAATACTGCAACAATGCTATATTTCCTTGTTTGGCAAATATAACCTAGATTACTAATTAGTGACTATCTCCGCTCGGTCTCAAGTACACCAAATTAGTCAATCTGATAAGCAAATCAGTTCGATTCCTAAAGTCTAGTACATCTGTTTGGATAGTGTAGATTGTATCATGCATTCCTAATCTCACTATCAATATTCACCTCTCGGTCCTTCTATCAATAGCTAGACATCTAAATTAATCGTCACCTCTCGGTCCTTGAATTAATCTAGAATTAAAAATAAACACAGGAATCATGAACCTAATTAATTAATCCTAACATGCATCCATATTAATATCAAACCCTAGAATCCGCTAAGGTTTCTAGCCACTCATCGCAGATAGAAATCCAAAAGAAAACATATTGTATTGCATAAACATAGAGAACTTACAAGAAAATAAAAGGGTTTCGTGTTCCCCAAGTCTCCAAACTCTAAAAACTAAATTGTGGAATGAAAATATGATAGGGAATGCTGGAAAAGTCGAGTTTTCTAAGTATTTATAGGGGTGGATGTGTACCCTATCAAATCTAGGGCTAAAGATATGAATAATCCAATTTTCATCAAATTTCCCGAATCAGCAGACCCGCGTCGATCGTTGCTGATTGGCGTCGATCGACATGGCTTCCTCTTCGGTGTCGATCGATGCTGATTGGCGTCGATCGACGTGGTCTCTCGCCCCTTCTGCACGGTCTCACAGTTTTGGCCATAACTTCCTCTCCCGAACTCCGATTGACCCGATTCCAGTTGCGTTGGAGAGCTAACTCAAAGCTTCATCCATTTCCATGCGCCAATAGCCCGAATTCCCCTTGTGGAAGAACTCTTCACTGCTACTCTTACACGTCACTGCTTTTGGAACGGTTTTCAAGTGAATTTGGCCTATAACCTGTAGAAACACACCAAAGTACGCATAATACCACCTAATATAGACTCATGCATAGAATATATATATATAAACTCAATAAAACTACATAAAATAGTATAAAATAATATAGATAAGCGAGTAAAATAATGAGATTGTCAGTGGCTGGTCCAACATCTTAGATTCAGATTTCTATCCGCCACGGTGTTTTTATATTAGCTGATCTCCTCTGCCTTCTGTTGAACCATATCTATTGTATTTCTCCTTTATTGTTGTAGACTTGGGGTGAACTGTCCCCCTTTCGAGATTTCAGACAATTTACCATGTACTGCTTTTCGCTTAATGAAATCTCCTTTTCTGCTTCGAACAATCCGAGCCACAGTTTCCGTCATATGTGAAATTGTCTGGACTGTATGTGATTCTCTCCGGTTAATCAAAGTTTTCTTTTGATCCTTGGAGTATCCTGCATCTTTTGTGAATCTTGTCCTAGGATGTGATGTAACATCTGAGCTTTGTACCTCTGCAGTCTGTCTCCTTGCAGACTTTGCTCCGTTAGATTACAGACCTATTTGCCACACGTTCTAACGTGGGTGGCTAGTCGTGGTTGTTGAGCATTGAATGGTTGTCTATCGACTTTGGATTTCGAGTCATGATAAGTCGTATCATGAAGATGCTAGATATCTTCCTCGATCTTTGCACAAGATTGTCCATAAATGATCTTCATCAGCAGCCTTGGTGATTTACCCATCTAGTATCCTTGGACTGAGCATAGACTATACATCTCTTTAAGGGAAATATGACTTCTCCCTCTCCTCCTCCTTCTCCATCTGCTTGCACGATACCGAACGTCGTGGAAGAGATTGGGAAGATCTCCATTCGGAGAAACATAATCCTTGATAGAATAGGAATTAAGGCATATCATTGGAGAGCTCCGTTATAGATCAATGGATGATAGGTCTTCTGAGAGCCTGTGGGTTGGTCAGATTTGTAACCATTGAGCCCCACTGCTTCCCTGAGGAGTTGCTCAGGATGTTTGCATATTACTCCACAGTTACTAAAGATGAGATTTTCTGTAATCTCAACGGGAGGGAGTTCCGCTGGTCTGCAGACTATTTTGCAGCAAAATTTGGGCTATTTCGTCATTGCATAAGAACACCTGTCATGTCTTATCGAAATGAAGTGACAACACCAGAGTGGTCCATATGGCCTGAATGGAGAGAAGGAAACATCTGTTTCATCCGACTGCTCCAAGTGAATACCTCAGGCCTGACTGCAAGTTGTCCTTCGATATAATTAACCAGCTGGTTGTCTGCAATCCTCCCTAAGAAACTAACTTCACGCCTCCTGTCTGGAAAGCAATGATGGCATTTGAACAGCAAGGAGAGGTTGACTGGGCAGGGTTCATCTTTAATCGCCTGAAGATGGCCCTTCAAAATCTGCCTGGTGCCACTGTTCCTTATGACATGCAGTTGAGTTGGCTGCTGGAGAAGTGTATTCCTTATCTCAAGAATGGTCCTTCAGGTCTGGTTGGGACTGATTACTACCCTTCTCGTCCGATCAACTGGGAACTTATCCCTTGATATACAGACAATCTTATCAGTTAATGCACTAGTTTCTTTTGTGTCAGTTTTCAACCTGTAAGGATGACTTGTCTCCTTAAATCCATTTCAATGAATGAGCTCTTATTTTCCTTGTGTTCAACAAGCTACAAAAAATAACAAACTGTAATTGACTTAATCACTGTCTCTTAATATGTACAGTTTGACTGTGTGTAACAATTAATTATCATCTCCTTCTCTTGAGATTCCATCTAACTCTAGAAGTCCTAGTTTGATGCATAGCTCTTTGAAACGAGCCTCAGGTAGTGGTTTGGTGAAAATATCCGCTATTTGGTCTTCTGTTCTAATATATTCCACCGAGATATCCCCCTTCTCAACATCATCTCGGATAAAATGATGACGAATATCAATGTGCTTCGTCCTAGAATGTAGAACTGGATTCTTTGAGATTGAAACTACGTTGTTGCTATCATGGTAGATAGGAACACATCATGTATCTATTCCATAATCCCTAAGCTGTTGCTTTATCCAAAGCACTTGAGCACAACAGCTGGTTGCTGCTACATACTCTGCCTCTGTGGTCGATGTAGCCACGAAATGTTATTTCTTGCTGAACTAGCTGATCAGTTTATGTCCTAAAAAATGACATGTTCCACTTGTGCTCTTTCTGTCAATTCTACAGTCTCCAAAATCTGAATTAGAGAATCCTTTCAACATGATTCCATCAGTTTTGGGATACGAGATACCTAGAGACTCTGTACTCTTGAGGTATCTTACAACTCTTTTTGCTGCTTCCATATGTGACTTCTTAGGATTCGCCTGAAATCTTGCGCATACACCCACGACATAAGATATATCAGGTCGACTGGTAGTTAGATATAGTAGAGACCCAATTATTCCTCTATAAGCTGTCGGGTTGATAGGTTCTCCTTCTTCATCGAGAGTGATCTGAGAACTGGTGCTCATAGGAATCCTTAGTGATTTTGTCTTCTCAGGACAAAATTTGTTGATCAGGTCTTGAGTATACTTCTTCTGACTTATGAAAATCCCTTCGTCAGACTGATCAACTTGAAAACCAAGAAAGAATGTCATCTTGCCCATCATACTCATCTGAAATTTATTCTGCATCAGCTGGGCAAACTTCTCACATAACTTGATATTTTTGCTTTCGAAGATGATGTCGTCCACATAGATCTGAACAAGTAGAATGTCCTCTCCATCCTTTATCTTGAATAGTGTTCGATCTATAACACCCTTTTCAAATCCACTTTTGAGCAGAAACTATGAGAGAGTTTCATTACATGCTCTAGGTGCTTGCTTTAATCCATATAAAGCTTTTCTCAGCTTGTAGACTAGATTTCCTTGCTCGAAACCTGGGGGTTTTTCGACGTAGACTTCCTCCTTTAATTCTCCGTTGAGGAAGGCACTCTTCACATCCATCTGAAGAACTATGAAGTTGTGGTAGGCTGCATACGCCAGGAATATCCGAATAGCTTCCAGTCTGGCAACTGGTGCAAATGTCTCATCGAAGTCTATCCCTTCGCATTGTGCGTATCCTTTTGCCACCAGTCTTGCCTTATTTCGAAAAATGGTACCGGTCTTATCTCTTTTATTCTTGAAGACCCACTTGGTACCAATCACAAACTGATGTGTGGGTCGATCCACCAGATACCACACATTGTTGCGAGTGAACTCATTTAGTTCATCCTGCATCGCATTTATCCAGTCCGTTGATTGAAGAGATTTTGTGATCTTCACTGGTTCGATTTGAGATAAAAAGCAAGACATCAGTGTTGTGTCTTGTCTGGTTCGAATAGGATTTCCAATATCATCGAGGATGGCTTCTTTGGGATGATCTCTTAGCCAACTAAGCTTCTTTACAGGTGCGACTTCAGCACGAGCGACTGGGTTCTCAGAGGCTTCAGGGTGTTTCTCTTGAGATGGTTCAGTGCCCGATTCTGGAACTGTTCCTTCTTCTTCTTCAGAAACTCCTTCATCTTCTTGTTCCGGAACTGTATTCTGATCAGCATCTAGATTCGGAACAGTAGTCAGCTCGCCAGCTGATTCTGCTTCCTTAGCATCTTCAAGGTTAACTTCCTTCGAATCGGCTTGCTCTGCTTCTAAGACCGCTGTTTGTGCTTTAGGGGGCTTCTTTTCACCTGATTCTTCAGTGTTTATGGTCTTTAAGGCCTCAGCGATGGAATTAGCATCATTGGCCCTCTCGACTGCTTGGAGTTCAACCGAGGCAACTGGTGCCTCAGGATATCATTCATAGATCTAATCAGAAGAACTGTTTGATTATGATCAAAATCACTCTTAGATTCCTCATTGACATCCTTGATCTCATGATTCTCTAGACTCAGTTCTTGAAGTGTCCTGCGCACTAAAGTAACTTCATCAAAAACAACATGACATGTTATTTCCACAAGCAAGGTTCTCTTGTTGAATACCCTATATCTCTTATATGAAGGAAGTCCATACCCAAGGAACACACCGTCATCAACCTTTGGGTTGAAGGTATTCAACCTAAACTCCCTATTATTGTGAATATAACATGGAAAGCCGAAAGCACAAAGATGAGCTATAGAAGGCTTACGACCATTGTAGATCTCGTAGGGTGTCTTGTGCAGCCGCGTGTTGAATGCACTTCTATTCTATGTGTAGCAAGTTGTCATCAATGCTTCTCCCCAAAATCATTTTCCAAGGTCGGTATCTACCATCATGGTTCTCACTGCTTCTTTGAGTGTTATGTTTCTTCGCTCAGCAAGACCATTTTGTTGAGGAGTTCTTGGAGCATACTTCTCATGTCCAATTCAAATTTCAACACAGAAGTCCATAAGAGGTCCATTGCAAAATTCTGTTCCATTATCTGATCTAATCCTCTTGACTTTCGCTCATTTGTCATTCTGAAGGCGTGTGATCAGTTCTGGTAGCTGAACTTTGACTTCGTCCTTGGATTTGAGCAGCACCACCCACGTGTATCTTGAGTAATCATCAACGACCACTAAGGTATATCTTCTTTTTCTGATTGTGGGTGGGGTGACTGGACCAAACAAATCCATGTGGAGCAGTTCCAAGATCCTTTCAGTGCTTACTGTAACTGGTCTGTTCTTGAAGGAGGCTTTCATCTGTTTACCAAGCTGGCACGATTTACACACTCCTTCTTTCTAGAACTTCTTCTGTGGCAGTCCTTCAACTAGATTATGCTTCGCCAGATGTCGGATCGAGTTGAAGTTCAGATGCTAAGTCTCTTGTGCCACAACCAGTTTATTCCTTCTGAGGAACTGAGTGCTATGAGGCATGTCCCTCATTCTCCACTGGACCAATCTACAATGTAGAGACCTCCTCTTCTGATCCCTCTGATTATGGTATTTTGCGTCACTTTGTCTATTATATGGCATTCTGATTCTTCAAATCTAACAATATAGCCAATCTCACTTAGTTGGCTTATACTAAGAAGATTGTGCTTCAGATTGGTGACCAAGGATACGTTCTGAATGATAATTCCGTTGTGCTCCGCGCATCCTTTTCCAATCACTTGTCCCGTGGCCTTGTTCCCAAAACTGACTGATGCTCCTTCGTACATCTCAAGGTTCTTGATTAGATCCTTTTCTTCTATCATGTGAGCCGAGCATCCGCTGTCTAAAATCCATGTTCTTGTCTTCTTTCGAGAACTCGGCCTCTGCAACACAGAAAAATTATTTAGGTCCCCGCATCTTTTCGGGTCCTCTAAAGTCAGTCATGTGGATCCAACCTTTTGGTATCCACACTTGTTTCACTCTTACAGTTCGTGAAACTAAATCATTTTTCTGTGATTTATCTACCTTTCTTCTAGAGAGATGTGTGCTATTTGTATACATGTTATGCAAAATTGTGGTGTGTGAACTCTTCCTGAAGCGACTGTTCTGGAAAGAGTCTCAAGAAACTGTTCTGGGGTGTGTAGCCATCACAGTCTTTTAAGAGTAGAACTATCTCGACTCAGGCCTCGAATAGGTGTTCCCCCTATTTGAATGACTGTTATGATTGAACTGTGGTCTATCATGACTTCTTGGATTTCTATCCGGTTGTCGAACAGATTTCCTTGCAACATTTACATTTTTTTTAGTCGTTCTTGATGGTAAAACTAGATTCCTTGCACATGGAACACTATGCTTGTCCAGTTTTGAGGAAAAGTCATTTCTCCTCTCAACAGTTGGTTTAGACAGCTTTCGAACTGTGTCATCATACTGTCGAGGTGCCAGTTTAGGGTCAGTTTTTTACCAGCATTTGGTCTTGACACCTTGCTTTACTGGTTCTTTGAGAATGTCATTTCCTTTCCCAACCATATGACCTGGACTAAGATTTGATTTGACAGAGCGCAAGGGTGTTTTCTTAGTCCTAGATGTGAATGCATGCTTGTTCATAGATGTATCATATTGGGGTTCTGAAAAACCGATTCCTCGTTTGTCAAAGTATTGTTTTTTAACATTCAAAATTTCATCTAATTTCTTAGAACTCTTTTTGAAAGAACATTCGCATTTGATAGGTTCGGTTTTCTTCAAGGAATCACATTCTTTTGAAACATTTTCAAAATCTTTAAGAAGTTTTGAATGTTCCTCCTTGAGTTTTTCTAGTTCCTCACTGATTGACCTCGTTCTTTCGATTTCATTGGTCAAAACTGAAATTTATGATTTCATTGAGGCATTTTCACTAATCACTTTATCTTTAATTTCATGAAAATTTTCAAATTCTTTGATAATATTTTTAAAAGTGATGTCTTTAGAGCTTGAATGACATGGTTCAGAATTATCATAAAAGCAAATAGATGTACTAGATGAGGGCAGATTGGTTGTTACCAGAATTTTGCAGTTTGAAGCGCTTTCTTCTTTGTCATCGGTAACGTCTCCACCAATTGTTGTCATGTAGGCAAGTAATGCTTCCTCATCTCTTTCATTCTCAGACGTGTAGTATTCATCATCATGGTCCGGTACGTCTGGCACTTCGGTTCTTGTGAGCATTGCTTGGGCAACAGCTCTGGATGCTCTCTTTTCGAACACCTTCTTCAATCTGTCTCTCTCCTCCTGAGAGACTAGAGGGCATTCATACTTTAGATGATCTGGAGAGTTGCACTCATAGCATGTGCGTGGCTCTCTATTCGTGAACCTTTGCTCATTAGATTGTGTTTCCTTTTCCTTTTTTTTTGCCTTCTCGAGAAGTGTGGTCAGGTTCCTCAGTTATTCCTCCAGTTTGGCAACTGACAGTTCAGTTTCCTTCTTCTGAACTGTGTTGGAGGTGTTGTGGCATCACCATCAGGGACGGATCTAAAAATTTAGAATTTAGGGTACAATTTATGAATAAAATAAATTGGGGTTACATTATATAAAAATATACATAAATAATGTGTAAAACTATATACAAAAATATATATAATAAAAGGGAAAAAAATTTTGAGGGTACATGTGCATCCGCCCTGATCACCATAAGGATGGGTTTTTTGTCAAATGATTTGTAAAATTCTACTTATGCTATGTACTGTAGGTTTGCAGCGTAGTTATCAAATCAATTGTATGAGTGAATGAATTTTGATTTTAAAATTATGAAGATAAAATAAAAAAAGGATTTTAAAAATAAGGATCAGAATAATGTTTTAACTTCCTTGGTTGATCAAGTATAATCATAATAATTTAGGGGTGATAATTTTTTATCCGATCCAATAATCCGACACGAATCCGCACGATAATAATGAATACGGATTGAGGCTTATCGGATATGGATTCTTATCGGATCGACACGATAAGGACACAAACATTTCAGATTGGATACGGATCAGATTGGATAATTCATTAAACGGATCGGATTCGGATCGGATACAGATATCCATTAATAAATAAATTAAAATTATTTATTTTTTTAAATATAATAATTGATTAATTAATTTTGATATATTAGTTTAGATTTAGATTTCTTTCAAAAATTCCAATCTCTTTGTTTTAATAAAAAAATTTCAATCTCTTGGTTCTTCATTGTCCGTGTTCCATTTTTTTTTAATTCACCACAAAAAATGTATTTATTTTTCTATTCATTAAATATTTTTAATATTTATTTTCTTTTACTATCAAAATTTAATAAAAAAAAATTTCTCAACTTCAAATTTTCAATTAAGTTGTATCAACCGATTAACTAGCTGGTGAGATATTAAATTTAAACGTTGATGAAAGTATTGTAGATTCATTTGAATATCATTCATTCTGTCAAGTCTTCCAAATTCACCATGATAGACGAAAGATATTTATTATAATTTATTTTATTTGTTATAAATTTTTAAATTAATATTTCTCTCCGTCAAAATTGTAAGTGGAGCATTGACCACTAAGGTGAATGATTGATCAATATTTAGAAATGAGCAAGTTTGACCACTAATATTTGAATTTAAGATTTATCTATGTATCTTGGGATATTTGATTGAGGTTTTTAGTTTCAAATGAAGTTGCAGTTTTATTTACTTATCCAACACAAATTTGAACAATCAGATATAAATATTTTTGTATTATCTTATCAAATTTTTATTGGATTACAATTGTGGTTATGATCATATTATGAAATCCTATTCTCGAAATCAACTTTCACCTTCTAGTCCTTTGGTGAGTAACTTGCAATTTAAATTATTATCTCCTCTCGATCAAAAATAATTTAGATTGAGAATTAAACAAAAATCATAAACCATGAACAAGAAAGTAAATAACTTAATTCAACATATGCATGCATTCACAATAATTGTTTTAACCCCATAATCTACTAAAAAATTTAGCTAGACATAATTAAAATAAAAGTAAACAGCATTAAAATAAAGGAAGAAAGAACTTAGTCAGAGTTGTCAATTATGTCTTCGTATCTTCAACATAATACAATAATTAAATCCTAAATTGTAAACTCTAAACCGCAAAAGTTGAGGTGAAGAAGGAATAAAATTAATTATAAACCATAAGAAGGGATATTGATGACCTAAATTAGGGTGGTATTTATAGTGATAGGGAAGTCTATAATCTGGTGAAAGATACAAGAAAAAGGACTATATATGACATCCTATCACGAACCAAATATTCATAATTCTATCACTCTATCTCCAATTATATCTCTTAATCTTCATATCTTATATTCTTTAATCTTCATATCAAACACGTGCAAGCTTCCAAAATCGGACTAATAAAATGTGTGTCGATCGAAATGGCTTGTGTCGGTCAACGCAGATGTGTCCGTTGACACACTCCACACGTCGGTTGAAATGCTTTGATTTCCCGCGTCAGTTGACTTGCTCTACATCGGTCGCAACAGAGTGCTTTGCCTTGGAATTTTGGTCTTATTTTGCACTTTTCATTTCTATTCACTTATAAACATAAAAATCATGGCACCACAATTATAATAAATAAGTGAATAAAATTACAAACCTATCAATCCTCACATGCTTCATAATCATGCCCCTAGTTGTTTTTCAAGACTTGCATATCGGATAATCTCATTTGTTTATCCAGTGAATAAACTTAAACTGAGTCGAAGTAGTTCTCTATTCCATATCGCAACAACAGTGTCTTCAAACTCATGGTCCATGAATCCTTGGCAGCTTTCATCTATAACTCAGATAGACCAAGATTTTGTGATGCAAGAAGCAATAATTTTCTCGTTGGCACGTGTTCTACTACATTCTGCATCAATATCAGCTTCACTTGTTGAGCCAGCCTTGTGATGCATTTCTAGTTTTCTCCTAGCATCTGTTATCATAAACTTGTTATACGATGGCTGATAGCTCCGGTTGTGAATCCCGAGCTTCCCTTGGAAACGAGCAGTTCCGACAGGGTAGTGTTGCTGCTGGAAGGCCGAACTTCACTGCACCTGATCTCCAAATATTGCAAAGTTTACAGCGAGATCAGTTAACAGGGCACTAGTACAGTTACAAGTTGCAACGATAATTTCTAGCAGCACACAGGGATTATGCGGTTTGGGCACTGGGATTTTGATCCCATGAATCTTGAAAATTCTTTTATGGCAATGGGGTTGAAGATGGATTGGTGCCTGTCACTCTGCAGCGCCTTTTGGTGGGCGATAAGTGATTTTGCAAACATGTTTGTATTGAGCTTGGAAAGGAAGGCCAAGAAACTAATAGCAAACTCAATTTATTTGTTATCATTCTGGAGAGATGTTACACGATAATTTGGTAAAAACAGGAAAACAATTCCTGGTGCAAAATAATGTAAACGTTTCAGACCTTGAATCTTGTCATCAAGTACACAGATGTTTAAAACCTAAGTGGTTCACTTGGGCAACCCGGTTTCGGGGTTGATAAGAGACTGGCTTTCATCAGTTAGCACTACGGGACCCCTCCCAGGTCTCGTGCAGATGAAGTAGCTAACATCTCCTCTGTGTCTCTGGATTGAAGCATTCTCCTTAATTTCAGGAGGTGGAGTCAAAGCCTCTATGTCCTTGATGTCCTCAATCCCAGCATCTTTTAATATTGTCTTGTCACCAATAACATAGCTGTGGAAATCGTGCGTGAGTTGTCGCATGTCAAGACTTAGAAAGCAAGAAAAATGGGATCACTTCCAGAACTAAGAACTACCTGTTCAGATCAGCATCTGACTGAGGAGGGAAGAGAAAGAGCAGCCTCTGTAGAAGGGCGGCTGCAGTCTTTCTGTTTTGTGAGATTAGTACTGCATTCGGCCCAGCATCAAAGGTATAAGCCACCTGTGGATTATCTTGCTATTAGTAACATTCTATTCAAAGCCAAGCCAGTCTATATGTAACTGCCATGTTGAGTGACAAAAGATTAAGTTGGTAGAAACAATAGGAAGTCAGTGAATTTCACTGTCATGATTTTTCAAAAGCTTGTCAAGGCCCACATCCAAGTTAAAGTCAGGTTACATATGTGTCCAAATAGAAAAGAGAAGAAAGGAAGTGGTAGAATTGTAAATTACTTCGAATGTATTCTTCTGATTATGTAAGGTGAAATTTTTTTCTCCCAATCATTTGTTTGTGGTAGAAAATGGAGAATTAAGTATGTATCTATCCGGTGTTTTTTACCATTTATTAGTTGCAAAGAGAAACAGAAATGAACCTGAGGTGATCCTTCATGACGATTCCATTTCTCAACACAGCTGATAATCCTGAAATATAAACGACTCTATGAGATTCAAATTGATAATTTACTAGTAGATGCTCAAAATATTTGGAGAGATAAACTGATGGATGAAAATTAGAGAAAAATATATGGTATAGTGAAACAGTTAATAGAATTTATAAAAAGGGTGCTTGCCTGTGAGATGTGTCATTCATGTAGAATATGGGGGGCAGGGTGTCCAGGCAAACTGCGTGAAACTGATTACTATCTGCACAAGCCAGACGGGCAAAAGCTGGGAAATCACGCTTTGCTATAGCTTCTTCCATTTCTTTTATACGCTTTGGTACTACTTCCTGCAAATTCTCAGCACACACGAAGACATTGGTTTTTTTGTTTCATTAAAAATTGATACCATATTATATAGAAAGCAGACCGGAAGGAGTGTTGAGAGGGTTGGTAACAAATTTTAATCCAATTTGACATGAATATTGACAAAGTTCATAGAGTAACCAGGGAACATCAACGACGTACCTCTGCTCTATGTTTTATAAGCGCACTGGTTTCAACAGTGTCACGCATTCCAGATGTACTACTAGTTTCCTTCTGTTTCGAACTTACCTGAAATTCACAGAAAACCACTTCAACACATAGCATGGTGGATCCAGCAGAGTCACAGGACTAGATGGAGCAGTTTAGGTTCTTTGTCAAAGGATAGCAAGCAACTAGAAGTTAAGCTCAAAAGCAAAGCTGATGATCTGAATACTAATTTACATATTTCCTGATGGTTCAAATTCAAATTTTGAGTCATGCAATTGAAGCAGTCATCAGTACTCTCTAGTGGGAAAATTTACAACAATCAGTTGAATTGTAACAGATAGAGAGTCATAAAGCATCTAACTAAATGTATATGACTGTTCATTGTTCCTTCCACCTTTAGGGAAGAAAGTAAAAAGAATCTACCCAATCTCAACTTAATACTAATGGCCACTCATAGTCATGTAAAGAGAAATATGCAGACGCACCACTGCAATAATAATAACAAGGTCATCCCAGTGCTTTTCATCAGTAAGTTGCACAGCAATACTGTCGCTCCCATTTTCTTCCTACAGTCATTCATGAAATTAATTTGATGAGTAGCAATAAACATCAAAAAGAATTTCCAAAAGAATCTATTTATAGTAAAATTACTTTTCCCATTATCCACTTGACAAATCCACCAAACAAGCTGCGACAAGCACTTCCTGAGCCTTGCCTGATAGGGACAAAGAAATATATCATTACTTTCCAACGAAATTATTCAGATATATAGAGATAAAAAAGGTCAGAGACTTCAGTATTTACCTTGCAATAGCAGACAATTGGCTATTATCTTCTTTCACGTTCATTAGCTTTGCCAGGGAAAAAACTGAAAATACAAATGATCACTTAGTAATGCAGAAGAATGTAGAACTGCAATATTTTAGTCACTTGCAGGCATGTAAAACGACATCAAATTATCACGCAGTCACCGTTATTTCCTATTGATAAGTTGTCAACACTGTAAGCATGATTTTTGGTGATCAACTCAAACCAGCATGCAGTCAGTTATTTCCAAAGATGATAATGAAAAACAACTATTCAAATTAAAGTAATCAGAAAGTATATCTACGGACCTCCAAGTCTAGAACTACTCCAATGTTTGAGGGGATTAAAAGATAATCATGAGATTCTGAAAGAAACAGTGATGTTGCTAAAGAATTTTGGAGATTTCTGAGCAAGTGGTTGAGGGAGTTTCAAATTACCTAGGCATGCCAACCCAGCAGCCGATGATGCTAAACCAGCAGCAGTAGGGAAATTGTTATAAGAAACAATGTGCACATGCAGCTTCTCCCAATCCTTTTTAGTGATCTTGATACCCTTCTTCTCGTCTTCAAAATCATTAGCACGTGAGCGAAGTTCTCTCAAGCAATTTTGGTATCTGCCACCAGAAAGTGACACCTCCTGCTCAATCAAGAAAAACATATGCAAAGAATTCAGGATTCTCTAATGCTTTAAAAATTCACTCCTGAGCATCATAAAAATTTTTAAAAAGAAAAAAAGAAAACCCCAATACTATAACTCTAATACAACATGAACAAGACAGGAGTCAATGAAACCAAACCTTCTTTCATATGTTTTAGTAAAGTTCAATCTAACAATAGAAATATTCAAGAGAATAGGTAATACATATTGCAGATCAAAACAACAATTAGTATTTAGTACCAAAAATAATCTTTTTTGTGGAAGAAGCTGAGCAACTTTTCACCTTGAAAATCTAAGTTAGTACAAGGCTAATAGAATGGATAAAGCAGACATCTTTCTGAATTCTTTTTTCATATGGTGTCATCCCGAGCTACACTGGTGTTGAAACACTAACCAAGCCTGATTATTTGTGTTCAGTAACTCCATGATTCTACTAACCGCAGCCTGCCTGTGCAGACTTGACTTTCTAGTTGAACCAGCCGATCATGTGATTTATTTCATACCGAGCTCATACTAAAATTACCTGACTCTGATCATATTCAAAGTTCCCCTTAAAATTTACTCAAACGGTCTACATCCACCCACCCCCAAACAAACGAAAAATTCAAGTTGGAAACAGGAAAATTAACTCTCATTCTCGAAAAAAAAATCATATGGAGTTTTAACATCCAATCGCTGGAGCCTATAACACCGAGTCACTATCAGAAGTAACTCAAGCAAGAAACAGAATTAATGAGGCGACCGAGAAACAAAAAAAGAAAAACACGCGTTCGATTATACCTTTCCGTTGAGCCAGATACGATCATGAGTGAAGGCTGGACTGACAGCGACGGAGGTGGTGGTGCAGAGGTGGCCGGGGTCGAGAGTGACGCTAATGCTATCATTGATCGGAAGAATCAGGTCTTCGTCCCTCTTCCCCCAGTACTTAATCACCGCTATGTTCGTCGGAGTCTGCGCCGTCACACTCAGAACCCATTTGTCGCCGCTCTCCGCTGCCATCTCCAGTCCGTTAAGAAATAAATTTCGTCGATGGGAAGAATGTCTGCCGACTCTGGGTGGATCTGATCTTAAGACAGTATTTATGCAGAAGCTCAGTGAATGGATACAGAGGGATGTATGTATAGGCTCATGCGCAGTCACAGTGTGTTGTGTGTGTGTGTGGGTGGGTGAGTGCGTATATATGAAGGGTAGATTGGTCAGAGAAGAGCAACCACCATTGTTGAATGAAGTGAAAAATGCAGCTGAGTTTCGTTAGAAACTAGGCAGGGAGCGTGGGGCCCGCCGGTGATGAACAAGAACTACATTCCTCCTCCTGTTTTATTTGCTTCATTCACTTTTTATTTATTTTTAGGGTTTAATTATGTTTAATATTTGACAAAAAGAAAAAATAGATTTTTGAGTACATTAAAAACTTGTACGAGTGCATTCAATCAAAATATACATTTATACATTGTGCATTTTAATAAGAATGCTCTCAATTTCCATCACAATCATATTATTGCAATCTAAATTGCTTTCATTTTTTCATCAAAATGAGAACATTTCAATTAATATAACATAATTCTGATCAAAAAATTTTAATGTCTCACAAAAGTGTACGTCTCATTGTAAACTCACTTTTTGAGTATAATACTCTTTGTCCCAATTATAAAATCTAATTAATTTTACATGTATGTAAAAAAACTATTTAAGAAATACTCCCTCCATTCTGTAAGATTAATCTTATTTTTTATTTTCGTTTGTCCAGTTAAATAAATCTCATTTCTTAAAATATAAATTAATCTCCACGCATCAATAAAATATTAATTTCATTACACATACAAACATAAGTTATTGTGTCTTGTTAAAGTGAGATTAATTATGCGGGACGAAAGGAGTATTATCTTTTTTTTAAAAATAATATTATCCTTATTTAACGAAAATATAAAATAATTAACTTTTTTAAAAATACTTTAGAGCATCTATAAAAGCATTAACAATATTACTTCGAATATTCTTATTTTCTAAGTTTTGGCTATCTAACTATTTTTATTTATAAAATTATTTAAGAGTATATTTATAAATTGTTATAATTGAAAAAAAAATGAAAAATAGATAATATAATCAAAACATTCTAAATTGTAACGTAAACAATATAACAAAATATAATTTATGTTCTAACCGGGGTGTCAAATCAAATTTTATTGATTTTTGAATTAGGGTATATAATTTAATTATTGGCGATTAATAGCATAATTGCTAATTAATTAATTAATGAGTGAGTGGTAGTGGGTAGGTGAAGTGGGAAGGCTGCTGGCAAATTGCGATAAATATCTTGTTTCTTCTATCTCTCAAAATAAATAAATAACATGCTTCGTCAAGTGTGAATTCTTGCACAAATGTAAGTCCAAAAAAGGCAGCTATGCTTTGAATATAATAATAATAATAATAATAATAATAATAATAATGTGACGGTGTACCAAAAGAAATTAAAAATAAATAAATACTCCCTTCATCCCTAATTATTAGTCTCAAACCAAAATAGCACAATAACTAATATTTGTGAGTGTAGTAAAATTAATATTTTATTAATAAGTGTAGAAAAATTTACTATTTTTGAAAAGGAAATTAATAAATGAGACAGAACAAAAAGGTAAGTGAAACTAATAAATTGGAACAGTATTAACAATAGCCAACTTATATTCTTGCAATGAGAAACACGAATTTTGGATCGTTTCCAATGAAATCAATCAACTTCTGCTTTATTTAAATTTGTTTTAGAATTTATATATGTATTTTAGTATTACTCATTTCTTTATAAAATCGAATTTTTAAAAAGAATGATGCTTAGCATTATATACGAGTTCGGGCTATTATCCCAATCACTCAACGTAAAATAATTTTAATTTTAAAATTACTCTCTCCGTCCCACCTCAATTGTCCCACTTTCCTTTTTCGTCCGTCTCACCTCAATTGTCTCATTACTTAAAAAAGTAATTTTTTCACACTTAACAATAAAATATTAATTCCACTCAACTTACTTTACACTCACATTCATTGGTTATTGTGTCCGGTCAACCCGGAACAATTCAACCGGGACGGAGGGAGTACTATTGAGATACCCATCATAAAAAAATGTATTATTCCTCTTTTTATAAAACTGATTTTTTAAGAAAAATATATAATACTTATAGTATTATATGGAAGTTTGTGCCATTATCTCAACTTAATATAAAGATATTTAATAATTTGAATTTTGAAGCTAATGTTTATTGAAGCTTAGTGTTAGGTGTGCTGTAACTGATTTTCCTTTTTATATAGTGATTCTTGATAGTCTCACGTTGGGATATTCATTGTACACATTTTATATTGCTTTAATTCATTTTTAATGGAAGAAAACCTATTCGGTCACATGAATTTGGAACTGTCCAATATTGACCAACTTAAATTAGTCAATTAGGTGTAAATAGAAAAACCAAATAAGTCAGCACTCATTTCTTGACTATTTGATGTAACTTAAATTCGGGTGTTCATTGTTTGACCGAAATCAATTAAATCATATTAATTTGATTGGTTTGGGATTTGATTTTCAAATTGGTGGTTTAAAATTTTTGAAACCGATTAAAATTAATTTGGTTACGTTTTAGAGGCTCAAACCGGCCATATATATATATATATATATATATATATAAGGGTGCGTTCATGGTTGAACATGTGTCCAATCCAGACCTTGATTTCGAAAATAGATGTCCCAGATTTTCTGTTGCCATTTATCGTTGTTGCTAACTTCTTCTATCATTGAAAGGGCAGATTAGTCCTAAATGAGAAAATTTGAAATGGTATTAAATCTACATGCTGATTTTTCGGATTCAGTTACCAAATCAAATGCCCCACGATTTTTTCTATTATTATCATATAAATTGGATTGAGAAAATGCACCACGATTTATTCCATAATCTTAAGTTAATCGTTATCATTGTTTATGGATTTGTGTGTCATTGTTTATGACTTTGTGTCATTGTAAGGTTATTCTGTCAACTTCCACAAATATATTATCGTTAAATGTATAAACAATTTTAATTATTCGTACAATGATATTGAATAAAGATAACAATGATCTTAAAGGTGTATTATAAATCAATTAAGATTAAAACGATAATTTTGATAAAATGATATTTAATACAGGTAACAATGATAAAATAAACAGCGTACAATGCTACATATTAACTGAGTTCACACAATGTAGAAAATAAATAAATAATTATCAGTCCATTAAACTGGGATTCGAACAATGATACATTTATTCAAAAATAATGACGCTCATCTAAAATAATAATGATAATCGCATATGACACCATTGATGTTCTTCTTCGCACCTGCAATTCGCCAATTCATTCATCTCATCAAGGTTTTCTTCAACTTACAGAAATGGAGTCGTGCGGGTGGAGAAAATCAGCCCATGATCCCATACAAAAAAGTTGCGGTTAATGTTTCTTGAATTGAAATGTCGACTCATTTTTTACAAATTCAACAGGCACAAATATTTACTGTGTGAGAACTGTCAAGAGCAGCGAGAAAGAACTAACCCTCAGCGGCGGAGATGTTCGCTGGCGGAGCTCCGCCGCCGGAGTTCGAAGCCTTTATTTTTTTCTCTTGATATACCTACCGATTGTTTATCAGGTCAGATAAATGGCCGAAGATTCACATCAGATCTCATCCTGCCGGAGAGTATTCCGGCAACGAAACGCCCTTCTCCCCGCCCCCCTCTTGATTAGGTTTTCTGCAAAGTAAATATAATTGTAGGAGAATTATATAACGTTGAATATTATGTTTTATATAATGTTGAATAATAATTGTAGGAGAAATATATTTAATTGAGAATGAACTATAATAATTATGGGGAAAGATATTTAATTGGCATGAAATTAAAGATTTCCATAACTAACAGTTTTATATAAATATGTGATACCTATATTACCCTTTACTTAATATAAAATTAATTAAAAAATGACACGTGGCACATTATGGGACGTCCAAAATTTAAGATTAATGGATGGATATATGGTCATTGTTCATTCAGGACATATGGTTCGGATTTGAACGCAACTCTCTCTCTCTCTCTCTCTCTATATATATATATATATATATATATATATATATGTTGACTCATGTTTAAATCTCTTTGCCAATATAGTCTAGTTTAAATTTTAAAATATTTTAATCAAAAATCAACTAATAAATATTGAGTATTAGCATTAAATATTATGATTTTTTAAGTCAAATTAAGTATTAACATCATTATTATAATTTTACATGTCTCTTTCGATTTTACATTTGAAATTTTAAGGTTATAAATTTACTATAATTGATCCACATGTCTCTTTTGATTTTACATTAAATTAAAAAAATTTAAGATTTTAAAATTAAAATTATATTATAATAAGCAATAACAAATAATAGAAATCAACTAATTTGCATTTAAACTTTAGTTTTTTACAAATCAACTAAACTCTCCACACTCAATATACTATAATAGATTGTTGAAAGTAAAACATATTTCGTTTCAAACTGTCAAACCGATTGAATCAAACCATTTTTAATATAGTCTGACCGGTTTGGTTTAGATAAATTATTTGGCCAATTTGGTTTGAAAAAAATCTCAAATTGTACTTATTTGTTTAGTTGAGATTTTGTTTTTAAACCAGATCGCAAACACCTCTAACTTAAACGGACAATAGTCAAATATTGTTAATCTAATTTATTTCGACATAATAATGTCAAGAAAATCAAAAGATTCTTGATAATTATTCAACTTGCATTATAAAAAAATCAAATACATCCCTTTGAAATGTTTGATTTTGAAGCACAAGCAAAATAGTTGATACCTATCCTTCTTCTAAATTCTACTTTCTGGCTGTAGATCATGTTCCTTACTACAATATTACTGAACCCAACCAAAAAAGTAACCCATAAATCTGAAAACAATGATGGAAAACAAAAAAACAAAGCAATAAATATTGAATTACCTTCCAACAAGCATTTTTGTTTAATATCGTTAATTTGACAACATTTGTACTCATGTGAAGATGGAACACCTCGGCCACTCGAACTTCTTCGGGGCAGTAGTATTTCTTGAGACGATGTCCATTCACCTTAAAGTTTTTTCTCATTTTGTCCTATCAACTCTACTACTCCATTCTCATATGGTTTCACCACAACATGAGGTCCCGTCCACCGTGATTTCTAATTTTCAGGCATGAATTGTAGTCGAGAGTTAAATAAAAGTACTCTATCCCCATGATTGACTCATTTTTATCACAATATCATGAAAGCTTTTTATCTCTCCTTATAAATCCTTAATTCTCAATCGCCTCGTCGTGGAATTTCTGCATTTCATTTAGATGCATAGCTCGGCTAGCTATAGACAGTTGGTAATCCATATTCAACAACTTTGCAGTTCTCCAAGCCTTGTGCTCCAACTACATAGGAAGGTGACATGACTTACCAAGAACAAACTAATAAGGATTCATACCAATTGATGTTTTGAAAGCAGTGTGATATGCTCAATCCTTCTTTTGATCCATCGTCTTCTCTTATATCTGCTTGAACTCTCGGTTGGTCAACTCATTTTGACCATTGACTGGAGGATGATATGGTGTGATCATTTTGTGCTTGATTCCATAGCGAGCTAACAAATTAACAAGTAATTTGTTACATGCATAAATGAGAACCTTCGTCACTTAGTAGGGCACGTGGAGCTCCAAATCTGGTGACATTATTATGTTTTTGCAAAATTTAACAACAACCTTAAAGTCATTATTGGTGGTAGGAATGGCCTTCACTCCACCTAGCGTGATACATAATCTATAGCTAGTAGAATGTAAAGATAACTGTTAGATTTTTGTATACTGCGAATCATTATGATTGGTATGTCGGTAAACAGTTTCATTTGATATACTAGTAATCATTAATGTCTTGTATACAATGATACAATAGCCATGTCTGATTAACAAGCATATGAAGCGAACAATGATATCCTCTTATCTTGTCGATAGGGAGATCATATGGTGTGTAGGAGATCATAGAAGATCGTATGGATCGCTTGACCTGGCGAGATATAAATGGTTATCACAACTGAAGCAGTCACATGATAGACTGTCGGTATAGGCTGCAACATACCCAGTAATAAGTTGTTTATCTTGGTTGCTTAGTATGTTGGTGCGTGCGGTACGTATTGATAGGACCTAAGTTAAGATCGATTCCTTTATCTGATATTAAAAAAAACTTGATCTTGATGGCTTGATGGAATCCTAAACCTACATAAAGGTACGGATGTATACACGGACTTGTGTATCACTTTGAGATACCATGGTGGAGAGTTCTAGTCGAACTTGTAAATCTGTATCTTGGGTGGTATGAGTTTGTGTATGACTGGAACTAGGTAACCATATACAGTATAGGATGATGGCATTCCCTAAAAAATGCACTATGCTAAAGTCTTGCAGGCTGATTAAGTTCAAGCATAAGTGAAATATGACATTATTGATTCTCTGGTGGCATGAATCAATATTAATTAATTAATTATATTCTGGGTTGAATATGAGAATTAATTAATTGATAGGCCTTATTTGCTATTTGCATTCTGGCCCATGAAAGCTCAAGTCCATTTGAGATCATATTTTTCTTATAAATACCCCTCAGGTTCTCAGATCTCAATACACCACAAGATCATATGTTGCTAAGCAGCAAACCAGTAATTGGGAGCTATGATAGGCGATTGAGGATCTGAGAACGAGGAGGAATTCTGCTTCTCCATAGGCACGAAATTCGGAGGGAAACTTCACCAGATTTCTGGATCGGAGCTGGGATACAGATCAGAAGATCAGATCTGGAGGATCGTTCTTCTTCTCTTTCTCTATATTTTGATTTTAATTTTTTAATTAAAATCAAGATATTTAATCTTTATTCCGCAGGATTAAATATGGAGCACAAGGATTCAAAAGTTTCAATCCCTACGCGCAGATATGCAGACACTACGGATGTCAGGTAATCCGATAAACATATGCATGGAAATTTATTTATTAAATAGGAGCATACTAGGGAATAATTGATGTATGACAATTATTTAGATATCCACAGAGTTCCTTGGTTCAGTTGAATAATGTGAATTCCGGTTCATGGTATAATTCTTTCAATTGGTTTCAGAGTCAGGTTCATATCTGTAGCTCTATCTGGAAAATAATTGTGTTCAATTATTTGCATGTTAATTTAATTTAAATTAAATTACAATGAATGTTTTTCTGTTCCTCGTGGTTCCCGTGTTTTGTATGTTTAATCCGCAACCATTTATTTGCGTTGAATAGTTTTTCACCACGAGAAAATTTGTGGTTAGATTTTTAGGAATCGAATTTATTAGAATAGATTTGTATATCATTATTCGATGTAAAATCTGTAAAAGAAGTTGAAGAACGAAGAATAAGACGAAGAACGAAGAATGCGGAGAATGGAATCAACGTGGAATTGCAGCAGCCCTCGCAAGCAACGCGCAGACACTGACACAGTAGTGGTAGCATAACAGTGATTCCCGGTAATGGGCTCCTGTGGTGATCAAGAAGGTGGTGGCAGCAGGTGGTGTAGCACAGCTTTCGGGCTGGTGTGCGCGCACCCAGCCACGCACAACTCTCTCTCACGCAGCCAAAATTTGATCACAGAATTATTTTACTTGCGATTTAGCAGAGCTAATAATACAACGACAAATAAAATTATCGAATCCCAGGGGAAAGAAGTAACGAAAAACCTTAATTACTAAAACATAAGTTCTCAAACTACTGGTTAGGGGAAATTCAAATTTTGGTTTTGGTTTTCAAACTAATTTCACAATTTAAAACTTAAATAGGAAAATAAAAATAACTTGGTGGAAGCAAATATGAGAAGTACAGATTCCAGGGATATCTACCTATCAAGTATTACATGTATGAATCAATTGATTAATTCCCAATTTAATTCCTCTTCATAGTGAAACATCAGAAAAGTATTATGAACTTCTTTTTTGGACAATTCATAAAGTTGATTAATCAATTACCTATCTCCGTTCGGTCTCAAGATCAATTAATTAACTTCCCAAATCTACCGATCTATTCCTATAATCTATTCCCTTCTGTTCAGACAAGAAATTAAATTATATTGTGAAAACTCTTTCCATTGAAAACTATTACAGTTACGTCTCTAATTCTCAACTAATTAATCCTAAGATGTGGCCAGCAACTCAAGATTATGAATAAGCACAGAATTCACAAACTATGATGGGAAAGGGAAATTAATTCAATTAATCTAACATGCATACATAGATAGTTCGAAACCCTAGAATATGAGAGAGATTTAGTTACACATATTCATAGTAAAATTCATCAAAGATAAATAAAACCTGAATTGCATAAACTTGGGTCTGAAAGTCTTCCCACAAAATTTGTCTTCAATCATACAACTCAACTATAGCTTGGAATCTCTAAAAACTAAAATCTGGAATGAAGCACACTCTAAAAATCGAAATTACTGGATATATATAGAGGTGGAGGTGTATCCTATCAAATATAGGGCTAAAGATATGATAAAATTCGAATTTAATCAAATTTCCGTGCCAGCAGGTCCGCATCGATCGACGTGGCTTCCACGTCGATCGACGTGAAACATCCATGTCTCGCCCCTTCCGTGCAGTCTCACGATTTTGGCCATAACTTCCTCTCCAAACTCCGATTGACTCGATTCCAGTTACGTTGGAAAGCTAGGAAAGCTAACTCAAAGATCTATCCATTGCTATGCGCCAATAGCCCGAATTCCTCCTGTGGAAGAACTCTGTTGGGAAATCTGGCATCAAATCCTTTTGTTGTCTAGATCATAGTTTTGGTGCATCAAATCCTAAGTCCTACCAGCGTCAGTTTGTCTCTAGAATAGCTCTAGTCTCAAATGTAAAGTCCTGTTTAGGTCTTTTGAGTTGTAAGTCGTAGCTGATCAAGACTCATGCTGACACTGTTCATCAGCATGAGAATCTCTTACCTGGTGAAGGATTTCACCAGCCGACGACTGACAGACCCATGCTGACACTGTTCATCAACATGGAGTCAAGAGCTAATGACTGGCTACTGTTCACCAGTTGGAAGGATTTCACCAGCAGGAGGCTGACAAATCCTACCAGCAGAATATGTGTTCTGGCTGACACTATTCACCAGCGGTGAAGCCACCAGTCATGGGAGATTCCAAGAAAGGGTTAACATCCAGACAAATTGGTAGACCTTGATTGTGCTAAGGAAAGTCACCAGCCGAGACTGCCAGCACAAGATCACCAGAATGATTTACCAGTCGGATGTTACCAGCAGAATTCAAGATTCACTCTCCCAGAGTCTTAGAGACAAAAAGGAAGATTCGTCTGAGGAATATACTGACAAAGTAAGACTTTAAGGAAGGATATCCTTAAAGTCTATCAGTTCAAGACACCAGTTGTGATTCCTCGTACTGACGAATAGAGCCGTTCTGACACAAAGAGGTCTGTGTCAGAAAAAGCGGACACAAGCATGGCGCTTTCCGGAAATTCCTACCTGCCGCCGTCAGAAGGACATGCGAGGACAGAGACTTTTCCGGATGTGTCCAAACGGCTAGAATATTTGAATGGGATCCCTCGGCTATAAATACCTGGGATCCATCAACATTCAATGTTCTTGGCCAACTCTCCACCTACCGAAAGACTGAAATTTATTACGCTCAAGCAAGTAAAAGCATACGACTTTCGAGGCCTTTCAAAAGGCTATCCGTGTGTTGATTTATTCAAACACGAGACTTCAAGCTTCCAGCTTGTAAGTTACAGACCTCGCTTGGTGTTCTTTCTCTTTCTGAGGAAGTACATAGCAGCTCTAGAGCCAGCCAGCTCTTGAGTTATTACGGGCAGTTTGCCGTAGAGGATTTACGTTCTTGGGAGAACTCAACACCCAACCAGTCAGCTGTGGAGGTTAAAGTGACGTGCTCGCACTTCACCAGCTGAGAGAGTTGAAGAAGGACAAGGACCGGGAGCGGTTGATCCAGTGGACTGGTAGACGGGGCATCTACCAGCTGGAGATAGATCGTAGGACTCTTTGTACCGGATTACTCTTATAGTGAATTTCCAGTGAGTCGACTGGAGAGTGGACGTAGATCAGTTGATCGAACCACGATAAAAATCCTTTGCCTTTATCTGCTTTCAGTATTTAAATTTGTATTTGAAACCCAGCACTCAAGTGCTGGTGTATATCTGAAAACTGATAACTGTGCAAACTAGGCTTAAAACATTCTAAGTGTTGAGCTATCAGCTGACCAGCCAGTCAGCCAGCCAGCTAAGCAACCAGCAGGACAGAGTGCAAGTTAGACTTATAAGTTCAATATTTCCGCTGCGTAACGTTATACACTCTGATAAACCGGGACCAACAAACTCTTCACTGCTACTCTTACACGTCACTGCTTTCAGAATAGTTTTCTCGTGAATTTAGGCCTAAAACCTGCAAAAACACCAAGACGCACCTAATACCACCAAATATAGACTCATGCATACAATACATAGATAAACTCAATAAAACTTCATAAAATAGAAAAAAGTAATATAGATAAGTGAGTAAAATCATGAACTTATCACACGCAGCGCAAGTGGTCATTGGCTGTGCGCAGGTGGCGCACCGCGGACGGTAATAGTAGCCATGGCCGCCGGCAACAGCAGTGGCCAGGGGTGGCAGAGGTGACAGGCTGCACACAGAGGTTTTGCGCGCGGTGTTCTCACCCATGTTTTCAACAGCAGAGACGATGATGGTGAGGTTGGTCGCGCGCAGGATGCACGCAGCGGACGATGCTCATGGCAGTTGGCTACTGTAGAAGCAAGATCGGAGACAATGAAGGGCGAACGATGGTGATGCATCGTGGGTTGCAAAACCATAGCAAAGGCGACACTGTTACATCACAGAAACCCTAGCTGCAGGGTGGACGCGGGCAATGTCGATCGACATAGCAACCACGTCAACCCAACCCGTCGAACCCTAGTCGCCTGCCTATGCTCCCTAGAGATCCTAGCCGCTACTCTCTTTCCTCTCGCAAACCCTATCCGCGACGTCTGCAGTCGAGCATTTCTGTGCAGATTTCGGTCGGCCGGGGTTGCAAGTTTTTTGGCGAGTGGCTGCGTACAGGTGGCGCGGGCGGATAGAGGAGAAGGGGTGCGAGCTGCTGCGGGCTTGCCTCAATCTTTGCAATGTGCACGACAAGCTACTGGATGCCGGACGACCTGCGCACGCAAATGTATAGTAGCAGCGAATTTTTCAGCACTAGTGGTGGATCCCGGTGGCGGCAGTAGCTGGAAGATGTGACAGATTCAAAATTTTCAAAATTAGGTTTTATGAGTTGATCGGGCCAGTTGACAGGCCCGGTGGCAGCCCGGAATTTTTGAAAATTAGGGTTTTCTATTTATGGGCCAGTTTGGGCCTGAAATCCAAAACCCAGTTCAATCTAAAGTCTTTTTAGCCCGTTTCAGATTTTAACAAAGAATTGAAGGCCCTTAAATTTGAAGAATCAATTTGAAGAGTTGTATATCCCAAAATCATGTAATAGAATAGGTAAATACGCAGGTACCACATCTTCGGGGCCACGATGACATTTTATTTTATTTTAATTGTTCTTGTTTGATGTGGCGAATTATTTGCGCACTAAGCATATTTTAAAAAAATAGGAAAGCGATCTCTAATCAGAAGTGAATAATAGAGTGAGTAGATGTCTACATGTGTAGCATGCTTACTTTAATTATTCATAAGTTCTGATGGATGAGATTTCTAAATAAAACATTTAATTCATGTGAGAAGTGGGAGCCTTTGCGTAAACGTCTACATGTGTAGCTTGCGTATTTGGTCTTTTACAAGTTCTCTAGGATTGAATTAAATGAGACAATCTTATTATAAAAGATCATGCGTCATGGACCTGGTGTGCGTATGACAAGATGATTTTTATATGGGAAGGTTGGTTCTGTGGTTATTTTCTTAGATGTTTTCCAGAGTATAACTCATTTGTGATGTCCCTACTCAGTAGGATAACATGGTCTATGTTTATCTCCGATTGTTAATTCCATTTGTCTAAGGTAACTGATATGTATTGGAATTAAAGGACTGGAATTGAAAGATGCAGTCTGGTTGAGTGGTTTTGTTGTAAACGTCCACATGTGTGGCTTGCAATAAAATTATTTGGGCGATTGGAGGGAACAATAGTATTGGTTTATCAAAAGGTTACAATGCTAATCTATTTTAATGTTATGCTTGTATGTTCTTACTTTGATCGTTAAATTGCTTCAGACATGTTATTACAAACTTTTCATATTTTACTCTTGCTCGATATTTATTATTTGGTCCTATTTTCTTGAAATAGAAATGCAACTTGATAAATCATTAATTGCCTTTGAACACTTATTTGCTATAGAATTTTTCGTCCTTATCCAATTTCTCATGAGTCATCTCCTGAAAGAGCATACACGGGTATGTTGCAACTCGAATTTTAGTGTAAAGAGTATGCGATTGATATTATGGGATATAATCGTGACTTATAGATGTATGGAAAATGATTAACATATTCAGTCTCATAGGGTCGTTATGAGACAGTAATTGGATGATGGTGGATCAGTGTGCGAATATGTGATGTCTTTGATTTAGTTGAAAGACATGTACACATAAAGCTAAGATGAGGAGAAATTGATGGCTTGGCTCCTCAGTTCGCTAGAGAAGTCTATGAATGACTTCAGACTGATAGTTGAGAAGAAATAAGATGAAACATCCAGTGGATGGGAAACTTCGAGATCTTATCTCAATAAGGAAAAAGTATACTGTGTATACTGCTAGGAGCCCTTCTATTTCACTGGAGACGAAAGGGAAGAAGGGAGGCATCAGAAGCAGGAGAAATAAAGTAAACAGTGAGAGCAAGGTCATAGAACCAACTGATGACCTTAAAAGTCTAAGGAAGTAGACTAGTGTTTCAGGTAAGGCTAGGTAGGACATTGAAAATGAAAAATTGTCTGGTGTTTGACACAAAGGGACAAGGTATGTCACTTGCAAGTATAATTGATACATTTCAGATGTCTGCTCTTACTTTATGGGTAGTGGTAGCAACATCTATGAATCATGTTTGTTATATATTGCCTGCATATCTTACATGTGCTTAGATGACTATTGCTACCTTGTTGGTAGTGGTAATATTATCTATGAGTCACATTATATAATGCAAAAAGGGTCGCCGGGCAGGCAGCTTAGATGTGATTGAATACCATCTCCATAGGACGAGGTTATCGTTGCAGAGGTTGGAGATTTTTATTTATGTTCAGAGAACAATATTTTGATTTTAAGAGATATTTAAATAAGTATCGATGTTTCGGTGGAACATAGTTTTAGTTTCCAGTATATGATGGATATTTAGTTGTTTTTTATAGTGTAGTTTCTATCATTGGTAATAACGGTGCTATCCATCATGGATTACTGAGTAACTCTCTATATCATTAATTGTCTCCATAAACTTCCAATGAATATTGTTTTTATGTGTTCAAAATAAAATGTATTTTCTTCTCAAAATATGGATCTTACATGTTTGTGATATCTGAGACCAGGTCACATCCGTCACAAACAGATTAAGCAACTCATGGATGGTGGAACATTGGACTTAGTCCGGACTTGTTCCTAATTGAGAGTGCAAATCTAGTTTGGAGGATAAAATGTTGACATGTCACATTAACCTAATCAAGATTGAGCAACTCTTGGTTAATGAAATAATAGATTTAATCCAAGCTTGTTTCTTGTTGAGTTAGCAAGTCTTGGATAGATGGTAATAATATTGACCAGGATATTGAGGCAAATAAGTCTCGATATGGTGATATGTTGGAAAATGATCCATCTTGACTAGTGTATACTGGCGTATGCTTAAGCTCTAGAGGGTTTGAGTGTTGTGTCATTTATTCGATAATTACTCAAGGGAATGCCTCAGTAATGAGCGTGGATAGTACTAGTCATTCAATAGGAATGTATTCCTAATAGACTATATCAGGACGTTTTGTCCCGATGGTGTAATATGAGAAGAATTAAGAATTTTGAAGCATGATATGTTGATAATTATTTAAACATTCCTACCAAATTCGTTTCTTGGAAATCCTTGGAAAACAATAGTGAACTTATTGGTTGATTTTAAGTCAGTGTGAAGAGTTTTTCAAAAGTTATGACTATGACATATGTCTAGTAGGTCATAATGGTGTTGAGAATATTTAGTCTTGCTAACTAAACATAACACTGATGGGTTAAAATCAAGATAAGGTTATTTATGATGGGTTTTGTATACTGAAAGCATTTATTAAAATGAGTATACGACGATTTATTTCTCCTATCTATCAAACAATCTTACATGTATGTAACAATGGTATCCTCTTGTCTCACCGATAGGAATGTTCATACGGCGTGTTGTAGATCGCAGAAGGCAGTATGATCACTTGACCTAGTGAGAATAATCACAGTCGAGACAGCGCATGAGGATACGTCTGTTCGGATGGCTGCGGCATTGTCGGAATACGTAGTCTGTCTTGGTTACTTGACATGCTGGTACACAGGGGTGGCGTATTGATGGATCGCAGTGAGATGTATTCGTTTGTCTGACATACGCGAATACAAGATCTCGTTATTGATTGAGTCCAAACCCTAACGAAGGTTCAGGGGTTTGCACGGGTTGACTGTTGCTTTGACTTGCCATGGTGGAGAGCCTGAGTAACGTGCTCGTATATCTGCATCTTGGGTAACAGCAGTTTGTGTAGTACCGCCTGAGACTGGGTTTAGGTAACCATATCCGAGTAATAGGATGGGGACATTCCCTGAGGAGCTCAATAACATTCATCGTGCCAAAGTCCTACAGGCTGATTAAGTTCAGGCACAAGTGATAAGGATTGAGTGGTACTACTCAGGAATTATAAGATATTAATTAATTGTAGTTAGAGCTTGTCAGAGGCTCCGATTAATTAATGAATGTTCGTTAACCTTAAATATGGAGATTCTCAATTAATGCAGCCCGTTCTCATAACGTGTTAATAAAGGGGTAGGTCAGTATTAATTCTGTGGTGAAAAAGAATTAATATTAATTAATTAATTGTGTCCTGGGTTGTGGACATGGAATTAATTAATTTATAGGCCCACTTTATTATTTGCATTAGGTCACAGGTCTGGCCCAAGTAATATATGCTGAATGGAGCCCAGTAGCCCATTAGGGATAAAACCCTAGGTCTATAAATAGACCCCTCTCTCACTGAAACCCAAGCCACCTTCATAACATTCAAATCAGTTGAAACCCTAGGGAGCGAGAGAGCTGGGCGGCGCTAACTGTAGAGGGAGGAGAAGAGTTTTTCACCTCTGGCCTACATCACAGATCTGTGGAATCCTCACTAGTAGCAGATCTGAACAGCATTGGGATACAGATCTGAAGATCTAATCAGGAGAACATATTTCTTCATTTTCCTTTTTGTTTTCGATTTAATTTAGAAATTAGATTTCTAATTCTGTTTCCGCAGATTAAACCGAATCGCGTGGTTGAATTGAAAGTTGGGTTATTCAAATGCGAAAGATCGGATCAGACTCTACGGAATTACGGTAATCTCTCAATCCACGATTCGAACTAATTTCATAGGAGCATGCTAGGATTTTATTGTGAATTTTAATTATATGCAATATCCATAAATCAATCCGGTTCAGTTGGATTTTGTGATTCGGTTCACTAGAAATCCCTACAATTGGTATCAGAGCCAGGTTTCTGATTTATGGCTCTGTTGTGCACAATAAATTCAAATTGCATGTATGAATTTTATTTTGTATTGTGGATGGTTTTTGTTTCTCGTGGCAACCCGTATGATTCAGTCCGCAGTGGTTTATCCGTGTAGTGCTGAATTAATTTTGTAAAATCAAGAGAAAATTCGTGATTAGTGTAGATTTGAAAAATTGTAATAGAATATATTATTCTGTAATTTTGTAATTTCAAATCTGTAATTGGACGGGGTTGAGGACGAAGAACGAAGACGGAGGCCGACGGACTGGGCAGCAACGCACGGCGGCAGGCGGCCGCGCGCGCGTGCGGCCGCAGGAGGACGACGACGGTGATGGTTTTGTATACTGAAAGTATTTATTACAATGAGTATACAACGGTTTATTTCTCCTATCTGTTAACAATCTTACATGTATGAACAATGGTATCCTCTTGTCTCACCGATAGGGACGATCATACGGCGTGTTGTAGATCGCAGAAGACAGTATGATCACTTGACCTAGTGAGACATAAACCTGATCACAGCCGAGACAGCGTATGAGGATACGTCTGTCCGTATGGCTGCGGCATTGTCGGAATAAGTAGTCTGTCTTGGTTACTTTACATGCTGGTACGCAGAGGTGGCGTATTGATGGACCGCAGTGAGATGTATTCGTCTGTCTGACATCAGCGAATACAAGATCTCGTTATATTGATTGAGTCCAAACCCTAATGAAGGTTTAGGGGTTTGCACGGCTTGACTGTTGCTTTGACTTGCCATGGTGGAGAGCCTAAGTAACGTGCTCGTATATCCGCATCTTGGGTAACAGCAGTTCGTGTAGTACCGCCTGAGACTGGACTTAGGTAACCATATCCGAGTAATAGGATGGGGACATTCCCTGAGGAGCTCAATAACATTCATCGTGCCAAAGTCCTGCAGGCTGATTAAGTTCAGGCACGAGTGATAAGGTTTGAGTGGTACTACTCAGGAGTTATAAGATATTAATTAATTGTAGTTAGAGCTTGTCAGAGGCTCCGATTAATTAATGAATGTCCGGTAACCTTAAATATGGGGATTCTCAATTAATGCAACCCGTTCTCATAACGTGGTAATAAATGGGTAGGTCAGTATTAATTCTGTGGTGAAAAAGAATTAATATTAATTAATTAATTGTGTCCTGGGTTGTGGACATGAGAATTAATTAATTTATAGGCCCACTTTATTATTTGCATTAGGTCCCAGGACTGGCCCAATTAAATATGCTGAATTGAGCCCAAAATGGCCCATTAGGGTTTCCAACACTAGGTCTATAAATAGACAACTCTCTCTCATAAGTCATAAGACAGTTGAAACACACTAAACCTATAGAGAGAGGGGGGCGCCGATTTTGGGAGTGAAAGGAGGAGAATTTCGATTCTGGTCCTGCTCAGAATACAGATCTACGGAGTCCTCACCAGTAGTAGATCTGAACAGCATTGGGACACAGCCCTGAAGATCTGATCTGGAGAACAGATTTCTCTTCTCTTCTCTCTTTGATTTTCGAATTTAATCTAGAAATTAGATCTCTAATTTCTGTTTCCGCATATTAAATCAGATCGCGTGGTTGAATTGGATTTGGAATTCAAACGCGAAAGATCGGTTTAGACTCGACGGAGTTACGGTAAACCCTAAATCCACAATTCTTCGTATTAAATTCATAGGAGCATGCTAGGGTTTTGAGAATTTTAATTATGAGCAATATCCATAGATCGATCCGGTTCAGTTTGGTTTTGGTGATTTGGTTCACGGAAAAACCCTACAATTGGTATCAGAGCCAGGTTTCTGATTTATGGCTCTGTTGTTCATAATTAAATTCAATATACATGTATGAATTTATTGTTTTGTGGATGTTTGGTTTTTGTTCCTCGTGGCAACCCGTTGATTCAGCCCGCGGTGGTTTATCCGTGTAGGGCTGAATTGTTTTGTAAAATCACGAGAAAATCCGTGATTAGTGTAGATTTGAAAATTGTAATAGAATAGATTTTTTGTAATTTTCAAATTATGTTAATGAATGGGTCGTGGACGAAGAACGAAGACGGAGCCGACGGAGCACGACGGCGGGCGACGGCGAGCACGGCGCGAGAGCAAGCCCGCGGCGGCACGGCAGGCACAGCGCGCGCGGGCGCGGCGCATGGACCGCGCGCGGGTGTGCGGGCGCGGCACGGTGCGAAGGCAGGCGCGTGACGCTGGGCGCGGGGGCCGGCCTGGCTGCAGCGGCGGTCGGCGGTGGCTTCGGATGTCGTCGGCTGCTGCTGTCCCGTCGCGGTGGCTTGTGTTTTTGTGGTTTGTGCAATCCTGTGTATACCCTAGGGTTTGCATTAGGGTTAGGGCAAATCATCAGATCACAAAGGCCTAAAAATCCAAAAGATTTGGTATATCCAGATTTGAAGGCTCTTGAAGATTTGAAAAGATTTGGATTTATCCAAATTAATTCAAAATTCAAATTTGTAATAGATAGTTGTCCTTAATTGTTTGCCTTAATTGTCCGCGAGGAATTTTTGTTTGCCAAAATTCAAATTCATATGGACCACGAGGAATTTTTGTTTGCCTTAATTGTCCTCGTATGATTTGTGATTTATTTATGTGCGCAATTTAAGCATGTGTAGATAATAGGAAAAGCATGATTTATCAATTTTATTATTTACAGCTTTTCAAGCATGCTTATGTGATTAATTTCTTTTGTTGGATTATATTTTGGGAATTTTTGGGCTTGTTTAAATACATGCAAAAATTTGGAAAATATAATAACAAGGAAATTATGTGTGCGCATAAAGAAACCTTTTAAAAGAAAAATACTAAGCAGATTTTTTAATTAAAATCAATAGACCTCCACAAAGCGGTCCTAGGGTGTAAGTGTATCTCTCGTTCTAGTAAACATCTACTTGTGTAGCATGCTAGTTCCCGGAGGTGCATGGGTACGGTTGTTGGGATATCTAGACAAACAATTTAAATCATGTGAATAGTGGGAGGGCTTTGCGTAAACGTCTACGAGTGTAGCTTGCGTAGACCTCTTTCACAAGTATTCTAGGATTGATTTAAATTATAGATAACAAAAGCTTTAAGGGTTGTGCGGTATGGTTACGTGCCATGCTAAACTGTCTCTTTTGGCCAGAGTTAAATTTGTGGTTAATTGCTTAGAAGCATCTTAGAATATAATGCAAGAATTGCATCCCTGTTCTTGAGAGATGGCTTGGTCTAAGGTTTTCACTAATTATTAATTTCTAGTGTCAAAAGCATCCTGAAATGGTAGTGAAATTAAATGGATTGGGGCTTAAAACCCGCAGTTCTGGTTGAGGGTGACATCGTAAACGTCTACGAGTGTAGCTTGCGGTGGGAACTCTTGGGCAATTAGTGGAAAATATTTGTATTTGATTTATTAAAAGGTTTTCAATGCATTTGTTTTCGAAGTTCAACATGTATGTTCTTATTTAAGATTCTTTATTGTTTCAGATATGTCTATGTCTACTGTCGATTATATACTTGCTCTCAATCCTCTAACTGGTCCGAACTTCCATGAGTAGAGATATTGTATTGAGTATATTCTCCTGACTAAGCAACACATGTTTGTTCTTACTATGATGCCACTTGCCCCACGTTACCATAAAGTGTCTAGACGTGAGAAGTAGTTCTATGACAGTTGGGTGGCATCTGAGGATTTTACTTACAAGTTAATCTCAGATAACCTGTCTAGAGAACTTAAGCTCAAGTACATGGACTATTGTAGCTCTGTTACTATCTGGATGGACTTAGTGGCTACGTATGGCGAAGTGGAACGAACTATCAACTGTGATCTCGTTAGAGACCTTGTCTGTAAGAGAATGGTTGATGGCAGTTCGGTGACACTACATGTGATGATCATGGATAACACCATGAAACGATTCACACGTGGAGTTGGATGTATCAGTGATCAGGCTAAGATCGATATAATCCTGAACTCCTTAGCGATTTCATTCTATGACTTTAAGAAGGATGTAGCTAAGAGAAGTGAGTACTCTTTCAAGGAGTTGCTTACTGATCTCATAGCAGGACAGTCCTTCGTACCTTCATGGGAGTCTGAGTTATTAGATCTTGAGCACAGCTTGGGCACATTGAAAGATGTGGTTCATACTGTGTGCAAGAACATGATTGATCGCAGATCACGTGAGAGGAGGTCAAATGAAATGAAGAGGGTTGGTGTCACTTCAAGTGAGAAGGCATGCGGAAGCAAAGAACAAGGTACGTCATTTGCATTTGTAACGAAAACATGTTTAGCATCGGTTTCTACTCATTCGTGGGTAGTGGATACTGGAGCTACTGATCATGTTTGTTACATTTTGCAGGGGTTCACGCCGAGGAGGGTACTGAAGAATGACAAGGTTACCATCTCAATGGGGAACGCAGCACAAATGAGTGCAGCTGCCATTGGAGATTTCACCTTGTACTTTGATGATTCCGTTTTAACATTGAGAGATGTTTTGTACGTGCCGGATTTTCGGCGAAACCTTATTTCAGTTTCCAAAATTTATGTTGATGGATATTCAATTATTTTTGATAGTGGTGTTTCTATCATTGGTAATAATGGTGTTATCTGTCGTGGAATGCTGAATAATTCTCTCTATGTTGTTAACTGTAATCATAAGTCTTCCGCAAGTATTGCATGTAATTCATCCGTAATTGATAATCCTAGGAAGAGAAAACTTACTTCTTCTGATGAGGATCTTACATATCTCTGGCACTTGAGGCTGGGTCACATCAGCTTGAAGCGGATTCAGAGACTTGCAGATGACGGTACATTGGACCTAGTCTGGGCTGTATCTTATCAAGTCTGCGAATCCTGCATCGAGGGCAAGATGTCAACTAGGCCTTTCAAGGCTAGTCATTCTCGAGCAGAGGAAGTGTTGGAATTGATCCATTCTGACTTATGTGGACCGATGTCCACACAGGCTCGTGGAGGGTACGAGTACTTCGTCACTTTCATTGACGATTACTCAAGGTACGGATACGTTTACCTGCTTCGCTACAAGTCTGAATGCTTTGAGAAATTCAAAGAGTTCAAGGCTGAGGTAGAAAAGAAGGTCGGGAAAACTATCAAGTCACTGCGATCTGACCGCGGTGGCGAATACCTCGGTAACGAGTTCCTGCAGTATTTGTCAGAAAAGGGATTACATCCCAGTGGACTGCACCGGGTACTCCCCAGCAAAACGGTGTAGCTGAAAGAATAAATAGGACTCTTCTAGAGATGGTAAGATCAATGATGAGTTATGCAAACTTACCAATTTCGTTTTGGGGTTACGCATTGGAAACAACAGCTTACGTGCTTAATGTGGTGCCTTCTAAATCAGTTCCTAAGACGTCTTCTGAGCTCTTCTTTGGTCGCAAACCTAGTTTGTGCAAGTTTAGAATATGGGGTTGTCCGGCACACGTACTGTCGAAGGAACCTGATAAGTTAGAAAGCAGGTCAAAAGTAATGTTGTTCATAGGGTATCCCAGGCAAACGAAAAGTGGTTACTTTTACTCTCCTGAGAGTCAAAGGGTCGTTGTTAGCACCAACGCTAGATTCTTGGAGGACGAGTATGTGAGTAATCACAAGTCAAGGAGTGATATCGTTCTTCAAGAAATTGAGAACGAGAATGCAATTCCAAGGGAAGGGGAACGTGTAGATGTGGGTGCTCGTATGAGAGGTACAACACCACAGACACGTTCTTCAGTGCAAGGTGCAGGACCACAAGTCACTGCACCTACTACTGACATGGCACCGATGCCTCGTCATAGTGGGAGTGTTATTTTCCACCCGGAAAGGTACATGTTCGTGGGTGAGTCTTCGGACTTGAGCCTGGAAGACGGACATGAGGACTCTGACCCACTGACTTACGAAGAGGCAGTGCAGGACAAGGATGTTGCCAAATGGCTTGTCGCCATGGATTCTGAAATTGAATCGATAACTGCTATGGATGTATACCAGAAAACTGATTTGCCGGATGGCTTTAGGGCCATAGGGTGCAAATGGGTATACAAGAGAAAGAAAGGGGCGGATGGAAAGATCACGACTTTTAAAGCCAGGCTGGTGGCAAAGGGTTATAGTCAAAAAGAGGGCATTGACTATGTCGAAACCTTTTCACCCGTAGCCATGCTCAAATCCATCCGGATACTCCTTGCCATAGCTGCGCATATGGACCTCGAGATCTGGCAGATGGATGTCAAAACTGCTTTTCTGAACGGTTACCTTGAAGAAGGTAGGGACATCTATATGCAGCAACCCGAGGGTTACATAAGCAAGGGGGAAGAACATCTTGTTTGGAAGCTTAGGAAGTCCTTGTATGGACTTAAGCAAGCTTCAAGGTCGTGGAACTTACGTTTCAACGATGTGATTAAATCCTATGAATTTGCACAGTTGGAAAACGAAAGTTGTGTTTACCGACTTTGTGTCAGTGGGAGCGTGGTCTTCCTTGCACTATACGTTGATGACATACTCCTATTTGGAAACAACGAGGGAGTGATGTCCGAAATCAATGTTTGGTTATCCGAACAGTTCCAAATGAAGGATCTGGGAGAAGCTGGCTACATTCTTGGGATTAAGGCCTTACGAGATCGTAAGAGAAGAATGTTGAGCTTATCCCAGGCATCCTATGTGGATACTGTGATAGCCCGGTTCAGCATGCAACTCGCCAAGAAAGGCTTGCTACCTTTCAGGCATGGCGTTCGTCTTTCTGGTGGGCAGTGTCCTCAGACTCAGCGGGAGAAAGACAAGATGATTCTTGTACCATACGCTTCGGTGGTGGGTAGTCTCATGTATGCGATGCTGTGTACCAGGCCAGATATCTGTTATGCCGTTGGCATGGTAGCAAAATATCAGTCTAACCCTGGACAGGCGCACTGGACTTCTGTAAAGCACATCCTCAAGTATTTGAAAAGAACTAGGAATTTCAGCCTAGTTTATCAAAGTGAGGATTTGTGCCCTGTGGGTTATACAAACTCGGATTTCCAAGAGGACCAGGATGAGAAGAAATCGACCCCAGGATATGTGTTTACCCTGGGAGGTGGAGCTGTATCTTGGAGGAGCTCAAAGCAGAAATGCATTGCTAACTCCACCATGGAGGCTGAATATGTCGCCGCCTCCGACGCCTCGAAAGAGGGGGTGTGCTTCGGAACTACCTTTTAGAGTTGGGCGTGATCCCGAGTTTGCCGAGGAGCATCACAATTTATTGTGATAACTCTGGTGCGGTGGCAAACTCAAAGGAACCGCGGTCTCACAGGGCAAGCAAACACATAGAGAGAAAGTACCATATCATACGAGAAATCGTATCGAGGGGCGATGTGCTGATTAAGAAGATTGACACTGCTGACAATCTTGCTGATCCATTTACAAAGAGCTTGCCGCAGAAAGTTTATGAAAGACATATTCGTGAGCTAGGTCTGAGGTGGATGCCGACCACTGATAGTGGTTAAAGTGACAGCAGACTAGATAGACAGACTGTATACTCTGTAATAGCTTAGTCATGCTTTGAATATAAGTGGGAGATTGATGGGTTTTGTATACTGAAAGCATTTATTACAATGAGTATACTACGGTTTATTTCTCCTATCTGTTAACAATCTTACATGTATGAACAATGGTATCCTCTTGTCTCACCGATAGGGACGATCATACGATGTGTTGTAGATCGCAGAAGATAGTGTGATCACTTGACCTAGTGAGATATAAACCTGATCACAGCCGAGACATCGTATGAGGATACGTTTGTCCGGATGGCTGCGACATTGTCGGAATAAGTATTCTGTCTTGGTTACTTGACATGCTGGTACGCAGAGGTGGCGTATTGATGGACCACAGTGAGATGTATTCATCTGTCTGACATCAGCGAATACAAGATCTCGTTATATTGATTGAGTCAAAACCCTAACGAAGGTTCAGGGGTTTGCACGGGTTGACTGTTGCTTTGACTTGCCATGGTGGAGAGCCTAAGTAACGTGCTCGTATATCCACATCTTGGATAACAGCAGTTCGTGTAGTACCGCCTGAGACTGGACTTATGTAACTATATCCGAGTAATAGGATGGGGACATTCCCTGAGGAGCTCAATAACATTCATCGCGCCAAAGTCCTACAGGCTGATTAAGTTCAGGCACGAGTGATAAGGTTTGAGTGGTACTACTCAGGAATTATAAGATATTAATTAATTGTAGTTAGAGCTTGTCAGAGGCTCCGATTAATTAATGGATGTCCGGTAACCTTAAATATGGGGATTCTCAATTAATGCAACCCGTTCTCATAACGTGGTAATAAAGGGGTAGGTCAGTATTAATTCCGTGGTGAAAAAGAATTAATATTAATTAATTAATTGTGTCCTGGGTTGTGGACATGAGAATTAATTAATTTATAGGCCCACTTTATTATTTGCATTAGGTCCCAGGACTGGCCCAATTAAATATGCTAAATTGAGCCCAAAATGGCCCATTAGGGTTTTCAACCCTAGGTCTATAAATAGACAGCTCTCTCTCATAAGTCATAAGACAGTTGAAACACATTAAACCTATAGAGAGAGGGGGCACCGACTTTGGGAGTGAAAGGAGGAGAATTTCGATTCTGGTCCTGCTCAGAATACAGATCTACGGAGTCCTCACCAGTAGTAGATCTGAACAGCATTGGGACACATCCCTGAAGATCTGATCTGGAGAACAGATTTCTCTTCTCTTCTCTCTTTGATTTTCGAATTTAATCTAGAAATTAGATCTCTAATTTCTGTATCCGCAGATTAAATCGGATCGCGTGGCTGAATTGGATTTGGAATTCAAACGCGAAAGATCGGTTCAGACTCGACGGAGTTACGGTAAACCCTAAATCCACAATTCTTCGTATTAAATTCATAGGAGCATGCTAGGGTTTTGAGAATTTTAATTATGAGCAATATCCATATATCGATCCGGTTCAGTTTGGTTTTGGTGATTCGGTTCACGGAAAAAGCCTACAGGCGGCAAGCGGACCGGCGGCGCGGGGCGCGCGCGGGGGCGCACGGTCGGTGGTGTGGGGCGCGCGCACGCGCAGGCGTGCGGCGGCTGGGGCGACAGCGGCGTGAGTCATCATCAGCGGCGTGAGTCGTCATCAGCGGCTGCTGTCTCTGCGGCGGTGGCTCGTGTTTTGGTGGTTTGTACAATCCTGTGTAAACCCTAGGGTTTGCATTAGGGTTAGGACAAATCATCAGATCACAAAGAGCTAAATCCCAAAAGATTTGGTGGATGAAGATTTGGAGGCCCTAGAAGATTTGAAAAGATTTGGGTTTATCCAATGAATTCAAATTCAAATTTTAATTGATAGGATTTTATTTTTTCCTATTTTGTGGGGCCACGAGGAATTTTTGTTTGCCTTAATTGTCCTCGTATGATATGTGATTTATTATGTGCGCAATTAAGCATGTGTAGATAATAGGAAAATCATGATTTATCGCTTTTATTATTTACAGCTTTCCAAGCATGCTTATGTGATTAATTTCTTGTTGGATTATATTTTGAGAATTTTTGGGCTTGTATTATTACATGCAAAAATTTGGAAAATATAATAACAAAGAAATTATATGTGCTCATATAAGAAACCTTTTAAAAGAAAAATACTAAGCTGATTTTTTAATTAAAATCAATAGACCACCACAAAGCGGTCCTAGGCTGTAAGTGTATCTCTCGTTCTAATAAACGTCTACGAGTGTAGTTTGCTAGTTCCTAGAGGTGCATGGTTACGGTTGTTGGAATTTCTAGACAAACAATTTAAATCATGTGAATAGTAGGAGGGTTTTGCGTAAATGTCTACGAGTGTAGCTTGCGTAAATCTCTTTCATAAGTATTCTAGGATTGATTTAAATTATGGATGCTTTAAGGGCTGTGCGGTATGGCTACGTGCCATGCTAAACTGTCTCTTCTGGCCAGAGTTAAATTTGTGGTTAATGGCTTAGAAGCATCTTAGAATATAATGCAACAATTGCATCCCTGTTCTTGAAAGATGGTTTGGTCTAAGGTTTTCACTAATTATTAATTTCTAGTGTCAAAAGCTTCCTGACACGGTAGTGAAATTAAATGGATTGGGGCTTAAAACCCGCAGTTCTGGTTGAGGGTGACATCGTAAACGTCTACGAGTGTAGCTTGCGGTGGTAACTCTTGGGCAATTAGTAGAAAACATTTGTATTTGATTTATTAAAAGGTTTTCAATGCATTTGTTTTCGAAGTTCTACATGTATGTTCTTATTTAAGATTTTTATTGTTTCAGATATGTCTGTGTCTACTGTCGATCATTTACTTGCTCTCAATCCTCTAACTGGTCCAAACTTCCATGAATGGAGATACTGCATTGAGTATATTCTCCTGACTAAGCAACACATGTTTGTTCTTACTATGATGCCACTTGCCCCACGTTACCATAAAGTCTCTAGACGTGAGAAGGAGTTCTATGACCGATAGGTGGCATCTGAAGATTTTACTTACAAGTTAATCTCGGATAACCTGTCTAGAGAACTGAAGCTCAAGTACATGGGCTATTGTAGCTCTGTTGCGATCTGGATGGACTTAGTGGCCACGTATGGCGAAGTGGAACGAACTATCAATTGTGATCTCGTGAAAGACCTTGACTGTAAGAGAATGGTTGATGGCAGTTCGGTGACACTGCATGTGATGATGATGGATAACACCATGAATCGGTTCACACGTAGAGGTGGATGAATCTCTGATCGGGCTAAGATCGATATAATACTGAACTCTTTACCTCTTTCATTATATGACTTTAAGAAGGATGTAGCTAAGACAAGTGAATACTCTTTCAAAGAGTTGCTTACTGATCTCATAGCAGGACAGTCTTTCGTACATTCATGGGATTCTGAGTTATCAGATCTTGAGCACAACTTGGACACATTGAAAGATATGGTTCATACTGTGTGCAAGAATATGATTGATCGCATAACACGTGAGAGGAGGTCAAATGAGATGAAGAGGGTTGGTGTCACTTCAAGTAAGAACGCATGCGGAAGCATGGACAAGATACATCATTTGCATTTGTAACGGAAACATGTTTAGCATCGGTTTCTACTCATTCGTGGGTAGTGGATACTGGAGCTACTGATCATGTTTATTACATTTTGCAGGGGTTCACACCGAGGAGGGTGCTGAAGAATGACGAGGTTACCATCTCAATGGGGAACGCAGCACAAGTGAGTGCAGCTGCCATTGGAGATTTCACCTTGTACTTTGATGATTATGTTTTAACTTTGAGAGATGTTTTGTACGTGCCGGATTTTCGATGGAACCTTATTTCAGTTTCCAAACTTTACGTTGATGGATATTCAGTTATTTTTTATAGTAGTGTTTCTATCATTGGTAATAACGGTGTTATCTATCGTGGAATGCTGGATAATTCTCTCTATGTTATTAACTGTAATCATAAGTCTTCCGCAAGTATTGCATGTAATTCATCCATAATTGATAATCCTAGAAAGAGAAAACTTACTTCTTCTGATGAGGATCTTACATATCTCTGGCACTTGAGACTGGGTCACATCAACATGAAGCGAATTCAGCGACTTGCAGATTACGGTACATTGGACTTAATCCGGGCTGTACCTTATCAAGTCTGCGAATCTTGCATCGAGGGCAAGATGTCAACTAGGCCTTTTAAGGCTAGTCAGTCTCGAGCAGAGGAAGTGTTTGAATTGATCCATTCTGACTTATGTGGACCGATGTCCACGCAGGCTCGTGGAGGGTATGAGTACTTCGTCACTTCCATTGACGATTACTCAAGGTACAGGTATGTTTACCTGCTTCGCTACAAGTATGAATGCTTTGAGAAATTCAAAGAATTCAAGGCTGAGGTAGAAAGAAGGTCGGGAAAACTATCAAGTCACTGCGATCTGATCGTGGTGGCGAATACCTCGGTAACGAGTTCCTGCAGTATTTGTCAGATAATGGGATTACATCCCAGTGAACTGCACCGGGTACTCCCCAGCAAAACGGTCTAGCTGAAAGAATAAATAGGACTCTTCTAGAGATGGTAAGATCAATGATGAGTTATGCAAACTTACCAATTTCGTTTTGGGGCTACGCATTGGAAACAACAGCTTACATGTTAAATGTGGTGCCTTCTAAATCAGTTCCTAAGACACCTTCTGAGCTCTTCCTTGGTCGCAAACCGAGTTTGTGCAAGTTTAGAGTATGGGGCTGTCCGGCACACGTACTATCGAAGGAACCTGATAAGTTAGAAAGCATGTCAAAGGTAATGTTGTTCATAGGGTATCCAAGGCAAATGAAAGGTGGTTACTTTTACTGTCCTGAGAGTCAGAGAGTCGTTGTTAGCACCAACGCTAGATTCTTGGAGGACGAGTATGTGAGTAATCACAAGTCAAGGAGTGATATCGTTCTTTAAGAAATTGAGAACGAGAATGCAATTCCAAGGGAAGGGGAACGTGTAGATGTGGGTGCTCCTGTGAGAGGTACAGCACCACAGACACGTTCTTCAGTGCAAGGTGCAGGACCACAAGTCACTGCACCTACTACTGACACGGCACCGATGCCTCGTCATAATGGGAGAGTTATTTTCCAGCCGGAAAGGTACATGTTCGTGGGTGAGTCTTCGGACTTGAGCCTGGAAGACGGACATGAGGACTCTGACCCACTGACTTACGAAGAGGCAGTGCAGGACAAGGATTTTGCCAAATGGCGTGTCGCCATGGATTCCGAAATTGAATCCATAACTGCTATGGATGTATACCAGAAAACTGATTTGTCGGATGGCTTTAGGGCCATAGGGTGCAAATGGGTATACAAGAGAAAGAAAGGGGCGGATGGAAAGATCACGACTTTTAAAGCCAGGCTGGTGGCAAAGGGTTATTGTCAGAAAGAGGGCATTGACTAAGACGAAGCCTTTTCACCCGTAGCCATGCTCAAATCTATCCGGATACTTCTTGCCATAGCTGCGCATATGGACCTCGAGATATGGCAGATGGATATCAAAACCGCTTTC
Source organism: Plectranthus barbatus (assembly GCA_026898455.1). NCBI lineage: Eukaryota > Viridiplantae > Streptophyta > Magnoliopsida > Lamiales > Lamiaceae > Plectranthus > Plectranthus barbatus. The sequence continues at coordinate 139,079 of JAPKLW010001368.1, read as the reverse complement.
CTAAACGGTTACCTTGAAGAAGGTAGGGACATCTATATGCAACAACCCGAGGGTTACATACGCAAGGGTGAAGAACATCTTATCTGGAAGCTTAGGAAGTCCTTGTATGGACTTAAGCAAGCTTCGAGGTCGTGAAACTTACGTTTCAACGATGTGATTAAATCCTATGGATTTGCACAGTTAGAAAACGAAAATTGTGTTTACCGACTTTGTGTCAGTGGGAGCATGGTTTTCCTTGCACTTTACGTTGATGACATACTCCTATTTGGAAACAACGAGGGAGTGATGTCGGAAATCAAGGTTTGGTTATCCGAACAGTTCCAAATGAAGGATTTGGGAGAAGCTTAAGGTCTTACGAGATTGTAAGAGAAGAATGTTAAGCTTGTCCAAGGCGTCCTATGTGGATACTATGATAGCCCGGTTCAGCATGCAACTCGCCAAGAAAGGCTTGCTACCTTTCAGACATGGCATTCATCTTTCTAGTGGGCAGTGTCCTCAGACACAGCGGGAGAAAGATGAAATGAGTCTTGTACCATACGCCTCAGCGGTGGGTAGCCTCATGTATGCGATATTGTGTATCAGGCCAGATATTTGTTATGTCGTTGGCATGGTAGCAAGATATCAGTCTAACCCAGGACAGGCGCATTAGACTGCGGTAGAGCACATCCTCAAGTATTTGAAGAGAACTGGGAATTACTACCTAGTTTATCAAAGTGAGGATTTGTGCCATGTGGGTTATACAGACTCGGATTTCCAAAGGGATCAGGATGAGAAGAAATCGACCTCAGGATATGTGTTTACCCTGGGAGGTGGAGCTGTATCTTGGAGGAGCTCAAAGCTGAAATGCATTCTTGACTCCACCATGGAGGCGGAATATGTCGCCGCATCCGACACCTCGAAAGAGGGGGTATGGCTCAGTAACTACCTTTTAGAGTTGGTGGGCGTGATTGCGAGTTTGCCGAGGAGCATCACAATTTATTGTGATAACTCTGGTGCAGTAGCGAACTCAAAGGAACCGCGGTCTCACAGGGCAAGCAAACACATAGAGAGATAGTACCATATCATATGAGAAATCGTATCGAGAGGCGATGTGTTGATCAAGAAGATTGATACTAAGGACAACCTTGCAGATCCATTTACAAAGAGCTTGCCGCAGAAAGTTTACGAAAGACATATTCGTGATCTGGGTCTGAGGTGGATGCCGACCACTGACATTGGTTAAAGAGATAGCAAGCTAGATAGACGAACTGTATACTCTGTAATAGCTTAGTTATGCTTTGAGTATAAGTTGGAGATTGATGGGTTTTGTATACTGAAAGCATTTATTATAATGAGTATACGACGGTTTATTTCTCCTATCTATCAAACAATCTTACGACGGTATCCTCTTATCTCACCGATAGGAATGATCATACGACGTGTTGTAGATCGCAGAAGACAGTATGATCACATGACCTAGTGAGACATAAACATAATCACAGCTGAGACAGCGCATGAGGATACGTCTGTTCGGATGGCTGCGACATTGTCGGAATAAGTAGTCTGTCTTGGTTACTTGACATGCTGGTACGCAGGGGTGGCGTATTGATGGATCGCAGTGAGATGTATTCATCTGTCTGACATCAGCGAATACAAGATCTCGTTATTGATAGAGTCCAAACCCTAACAAAGGTTCAGGGGTTTGCCGGGTTGACTGTTGCTTTGACTTGCCATGGTGGAGAGCCTGAGTAACGTGCTCGTATATCCGCATCTTGGGTAACAACAGTTTGTGTAGTACCGCCTGAGACTGGGTTTAGGTAACCATATCCGAGTAATAGGATGGAGACATTCCATGTGGAGCTCAATAACATTCATCGTGCGAAAGTCCTGCAGGCTGATTAAGTTCAGGCACGAGTGATAAGGATTGAGTGGTACTACTCAGGAATTATAAGATATTAATTAATTGTAGTTAGAGCTTGTCAGAGGCTCCAATTAATTAATGAATATCCGGTAACCTTAAATATGGAGATTCTCAATTAATGCATCCCGTTCTCATAACGTGGTAATAAAGGGGTAGGTCAGTATTAATTATGTGGTGAAAAAGAATTAATATTAAGTAATTAATTGTGTCCTGGGTTGTGGACATGTAATTAATTAATTTATAGGCTCACTTTATTATTTGCATTAGGTCCCAGGTCTGGCCCAAGTAATATATGCTGAATGGAGCCCAGTAGCCCATTAGGGATAAAACCCTAGGTCTATAAATAGACCCCTCTCTCACTGAAACCCAAGCCACCTTCATAACATTCAAATCAGTTGAAACCCTAGGGAGAGAGAGAGAGTTGGGCGAATCCAACTGTAGAGGGAGGAGAAGAGTTTTTCACCTCTGGCCTACATCACAGATCTGTGGAATCCTCACTAGTAGCAGATCTGAACAGCATTGGGATACAAATCTGAAGATCTAATCAGGAGATCGAATTTCTTCCTTTTCCTTTTTGTTTTCGATTTAATTTAGAAATCAGATTTCTAATTTCTGTTTCCGCATATTAAATTGAGTTGCGTGGTTGAATTGAAAGTTGGATATTCAAATGCGAAAGATCGGATCAGACTCTACGAGATTACGGTAATCTCTCAATCCACGATTCAAATTAAATTCATAGGAGCATGCTAGGATTTTATTGTGAATTTTAATTGTGTGCAATATCCATAAATCGATCCGATTCAGTTGGATTTTGTGATTCGGTTAACTAGAAATCCCTACAATTTATAGGAAATCCTGGGAAGAAACAAATGACAGCTATAGTCTTGAGAATCGGCAAGTTCGTTGTTAAAGTCAACAAATGATTCTTTTGAGACTAAGTAATCGTATTATCAAATGTAATTTAATTCTTCAAGAAGTTGAAGATGTTGATACATTTCCATTTGGAAAGCCCTGTGTGAGTGTGGATGTACCTAGGTTGGTATGGTATCACACACACAGTCGATAGTGCAAGGTGCAGAACTACGAGGAACTGCACCGACTTTTGACACAATGTCGATGCTTCATTGCAGTGGGAGGTTATACTTCATCCCAGATTTTGATTTGGTTGATGGAAGTCCCCGGAACTACGATGAAGCAGTACCTAACAAGGGTATAGACAAGTAGTGGATCACCATGAATTCAGTAATAGAATTCATTGTGTTATGGTCGTATGCCAGAAGTCTTGACTGATAGATAGCTTTATCGCTATAAGCAGTAAGTGGGCATACTAGGTGAATACATGAGCGAATGAAAATATTAAGGTTGGTGGTAAAGCATTATAGTCAGCAAGAGAGCATTAGACTATAATGGGACTTTTTACCTGTAAGTCGTGCTCAAGTTCATTCGGATACTCCTAGTCATAGTAGTACTTGGTAATGTAGCAATCTGGAAGTTGGAATTGTCAGAAGATTTTTTGCAGTAAGGCGAAAGTATCTTGTCAGGAAGCTTTGGAAGTCCTTTTATGTATTGAAACTTACCGGTCATGGGACCTATGTTCATAGGACGTGGTAAAGTCCTATCGATATTCACTATGCATGAACGAGAGTTCTGAATGCTAGTAATATGTCAGCGGTAGCGTGGTGCATCTTGCATAGTATGTAGATAATATTCTCCTATTTGGCAACAGTGTGGAGGTATTGTCGGGCATATGGAGATGGTTATCCGAACAGTTATAGATGTTGAACAAAAGAGGGACGCTGGGTACATCCTCAGGATCAAAGCCTTGCATGTTTGCAAGAAGAGGATGTTAAGTCTGTCTAAGGATTTCTACTCGGAATATTGTATAAAATCTAATATCTTGCTATGAGATTGGCATAGTTGATAGATATTAGTCTTAACCCTGGACAGACACAATACGGTCGAGTATATGTGCTGTGGGTTATGGTTACGGATCTCCAGGTGGACTAAATCATAATAATATCTTACTCTAACTATATGTTCACTTTAGGTAATAGAATCATATAATGGCCAAGTGTAAAACGGTCGAGTTTTATGGGACTCCGCCATGGTATAATATGATTCATGTATTACAAACTAGAATTCGGTAATGGTTATTCTTTGCATATATTATCACTAGTTTGAGTGATAGAAGTACTAATGCAGTTGCAAATTTGAGAAACCTAGAATTTACAAAGTGATGTAACATATAGAGTTAAGTACCAAAATAAGAGAAGACATACAATTGAGTAAAAAGTATAAAAGTTTTCCTTTAGCAGCTCGATTGGTAAAAATGGCTCATGCAGAAATCTATGATAGGGATTCATAGATTTGGACTGTGGTTGATGCAAGCCACTCGGTGATTATATTAACAACTAATGGTTCTAAGACATTGTATACTCTGGAAAGCATATCATTATTCTTTGAGTATAAGTGGGAGATTGTTAGGTTTTTGTATGCTGCAAAACATTATGATTGGTATATCGGTAAACAATTTCGTTTGATATATCTTGTATACAATGATACAATAGTCATGTATGATTAACAAGCATATGAAGCGAACCCTCTTATCTCGTCGATAGGGAGATTATACGGTGTGTAGGAGATCACAAATGATCGTATGGATCGCTTGACCTAGCGAGATATAAACGACTATCACAGATTGAGACAGTAGACTGTCGGTATAGGCTGCAACATACACAATAATAAGCAGCTTATCTTGGTTCCTAGGTATGCTGGTGTGTGCGATATGCATTGATAGGACCTAAGTTATAAGATCGATTCCTTTATCTGATATTAAAGGAATCTTGATATTGATGGCTTGATGGAATCCTAATCCTACATGAAGGTACGGAGGTATACACAGACTTGTGTATCACTTTGAGATACTATGGTGGAGAGTTCTAGTCGAACTTGTAAATCTGTATCTTGGGTGGTATCAGTTTGTGTATGACTGTCTGTGATTGGAACTAGGTAACCATATCCAATATAGGATGGTGGCATTCCCTAAGAAGCTCAAAAGGTTCACTATGCTAAAGTCCTGCAGGCTGATTAAGTTCAAGCATAAGTGAAAAAGATTGAGTGGTACTACTAGGATAAAAGATATTAATTAATTTTGGAGCTTGTTAGAGCTCAAATTAATTAATGAATGTCTGTAACCTTAAATTTGGGGATATAGCGAGCCTATGCAACCCGTTCCTCATAATGTGGTAGCAAATAGGTAGGAAATTATTGATTCTCTAGTGGCATGAATCAATATTAATTAATTAATTAATTATATTCTGGTTTGAATATAAGAATTAATTAATTGATATGCCTTATTTGCTATTACTCATTTAGGTTAAAGACTACGCGGATTCCGCGTAGTGTATTACTCATTTCCGCGTAGTCTTTAAAGGTGTAGTCTATAGGATTATGGTTATAGACTACGCGGGATGCCACGTAGTCTATTTAGCAGCAAAGTCAATGAACTTATTATATGACCTATAAAGTTAAGGATGTATGTAGACATTTATATCTTTGTTATCAAATAATACAGCGGTCATCAATCGAGTCGAGTTTGCCCTGCTTTGTCAACATCATCAACCTCTGCTCCTTCCTCATTCAAGAATTCACACCACTCCATATTCCCAGTGTTTGTTGCATGCATGTAATGGAGAGCATCCAAACTGCACAAAGTTATCATGCATCACTCGATCAAAATTTTAACTCTCACAGAATAATATCACAATCCCCCATAAATGCATTATCAAATAACTAATGAAACATATGATCCCTCCAAGAAGTAAGTTAAAGTGAAACATGTCTCCCTGCCACAGAAAGAGAGGTGTTTGCAGGTTGGGATTCAGATAAATGAAAAGATAAATCAAACAAATGAAAAAACAACGATATTCTACAATATAACTAGATAAACATACGAAATTTGAAATTAATACGGCATCTAATGTAACCAGACTGCTGAAACATTATTCCCATTCATATATATATATATTCAAAAGGGGTAACAACAAAATTCCTATCATCCATGATAATCGTTCAGTAATCATGGCTCTTAGCATGGGCATTTACGAAATTGAAAGATGTTAAATATTAAGAAATCATGAATTCGAAATATTTAAAAATATGTAAGCATGCAAACTTTAAATTAATATATTTTATATAAAAAAGAAAGAAAGAAAAAGGGGGTTAACCAGTTTCTTATTTCAATTTTTTCAAGGATTTACAAAACTTAAAAATAAAATGAAATAAAAGTTAAGTTAAGTAACAGTTATATATAACTCAATATAGTTATTAAATATTTAAAAAAAACAGAATTAAAGTTCAAGTAATTATAATTCTATAGAGTTGCAACAATTAATAGAATTGAAAGTCACTAGAACTCATCAGAAACACTAGAAAGGAAGGCATAATGTGCTAATAATTAATATTGCGAAGATCAAATCCAATTTTGTCACATCACAATAGATTAAAGTGGATAGAGTCATAGCTAAACTCTAATGATAAAGTTACCACTGCTAAAATACTCTTTAAATATTAAATAATTATTAGAATAAATCTTAGAAAAAGTACAGAACTAAAATTGAGGAATTCTATTTAATCCTCGAAAAAATATATTTTTTATCATAGGACACGTTCATCTGATAAAATATGAATATCAATGGCATTATACTAATTAAGCCAATAACAAAAACAGCCTTTGAGGTTCAATAATATAAACTAAAATTAAAAAAAAATTCATGAATTAGGATTTAGATTATATAAAAATCTAAAGCATGCTCATTTTGCAAAATAAAGAGGAACATATTGAAGTTCATAACCCAATTGGGCTTTCCCCAAAAAGTTAATGACAATTAACTGGTAGCTCTCGTTGGAAGTAGAAAATTTGGATAATCAAACTCACCTGAGGTACAACAACATAACTATTTATTTAAGAAACAATCAGAAAACTTTGCACTAACTAAAAAAAAAAAAAAGAAAAATGAGTTGTACAATAGTATTCTTTCTTGCTAGTTGAATGCTATTTGTGAAAACATATGCTGTTAGATAATGAAACAAAAAAAGGCAATCAGACAAACCAAACAGTATGTAACGAATGAGACCAGATATAGGAAGTGCAGGGATTAAAAAATCCACAACCCATGATACAGCGAGCAGGCAATCGTAAAGTGAGTGAAAGATGCAGATCTTGTAATTATATCCAAAAATCCTCAAGGCACACATTCTTGGACCAGATAAGATCAAATATATTGCAGGCTATTATGTGTGTAAAAAATCTAAATCTATATGGCACAATAAAAATGTTTCTAATATGGCGGTATACAGTCACAATATGGCTTGAAAAACATATAGTTGTTCAACTTGGGAAGCAGGTAAACCAACAAAGTCAATAGTGTGAAAACAATAGTGATATGGCTATTCATGTCTAGCTCTCATCTCATGGCTTTAAAAGAATGTCCAACTTCCATGGATCTAACCAAATACTATGGACTAAATTGGTAGTGCAAAACATATAGCTGTCTTATCACCAAAATCAAATTCATTGTTTTACCAAATTGCACATAACAAACAAGTAGTTGACACATATCACTAAAGTAGTTCCACTATGCAAAACTACAAGAGTTTCCAATATATTAAAAAAAAGAACTCCTAAACATACCAATATATTCAAACTTATTACCAGTAGCCGCTCATATAATAGCTTCTAAGTTCTAGTTTCCAATATATTAAAAAAAAGAACTCCTAAACATACCAATATATTCAAACTTATTACCAGTAGCCGCTCACATAATAGCTTCTAAGTTCTAACACATGTGGCGCCTCAGACTTGGTGCAGCAATACTTAAATAAAAATATGAATCTGCTACCATTTATCGAACATCAATTCTTAACCAACATTTTGCATAATGCATAACTATCAAGAGTATTTCCTCTGAAAACTTATAAGAGTAGATTGAGCAGACTAAGTTGAGACTCTAGATGCGGTTGCTGCAGGAAGATCTGACTGGAGTAACTGGGATCAACATATCTGCAGAGGGATGAATTCGTTCATATTTAGCACAAGTAAAAAAAAACTATACAAGTACAGAGTGTATGTAGTAAGAGCATGTAAGTGAGGTGACAATCGGTGAGGGCAGAACGGCTAGGCAAGAGCGAGGCAGGGTAAGTTGAATTTGGCCAGACAATCAGCGACTCACGGCGAGGGGATAGTCAACTATTCAAAGAGAGGCCCGGCAATGAGACGGTCGGCGAGGCGAGAGCAGATAGGCGCGAGGAAGGGTGGGGGCAGAACTAATTTAGGGCACGCGATTGATGAATTCACGGAGAGACACGGCAAGTGGACGGTCGGCGAGGGCGCGCGATCGATGAATTCACGGCGAGAACGCGAGGAATTTTTGAAAATTTAGAAAATAAAAAAGAGAAAAGGAATGATGCCTTTAGCCCCTAATTTCCTCGCATAGAACACAAAAACTTGTTCAACAGTCGAACGAGTCAAGATCTATTTACTTATAATTAATTATTCAGAATGCTCGCCCAATTAATTTAATTAATAATGGATTAAGGATAGGAAAAAAATACCCACTCCCATGACAAACAAGAATTTATAATTTATATATAAAAATAATAAATAAAATAATTATAATAATCATATTAATAATAATATAAATATATAATATATAAATTAATATAAATAAAAAATAAAAATGAATAAGATTTCGAATCAACATTTTCAAGTGACTTAAAGTTAATTAGGATAAATTAAATTATTTTCTAGTTTTTTTAAAGATTCCAAATCATTAAAAAAATTCTAAGTGAAATTGACTATTTAATTTAAATTAAATATTTATTTAATCTTAGACTACGTTTGCGATCTCGTAGTCTATCTCCAAATTTTATGAAAAGAGAGACTACACTGTGATCCGCGTAGTCTATACAAATATAGACTATGCGATAAATACACGTCATGTTTGTTAATATAGACTACGCATTCTCTCGCGTAGTCTATTATCTTGCTGCGCTACATATAGATGACACGGGCAATTGCGTAGTCTATTTTTATTTTTTTAAAAAAAACACTATGCAGGGATTCGCGTAGTGTATATTGAAATAGACTACGTGTTTTTTTCGCGTAGTGTATATCAATATAGACTACGCAATTAGCCGCGTAGTCTATCAGTGCCAGTTTTATTAACTACGCAAATACACTTTCGTGTAGTCTTTTACAATATAGCGTACACAAATGATAATTTGCGTAGTCGATATTGTGTAGTCTATTACCAATTTTGTTGTAGTGGAACAGAATTCCAAAGCTTCTTCTGCAATGTAGCTTTCGGTGATGCATCCCTCTGGGCATTTGCGATTTCTCACGTAACCTTTCAACACTCGCATGAACCGTTCAAATGGATACATCCACCTATGCCACACTGGTCCACTATATTTGACCTCACGAACAAGATGGATAATTAGATGGACCATTATTTTAAATAAGGATGGCAGAAAATGCTTTTTAAGCAAGCACAATGTAACAGTGATGTCTCGTTGAAGACCATCTAGCTTGGAAACATCAATCACTTTGTTGCATAAGTTATTAAAGAAGAAGCAGAATCTGGTAATATCACATCTTACTTTTTTCGGCAACACACCTCGTAAGCCACTGGAAGCAATTGCTGAATCAAAGTATGGCAATCATGCGATTTAAGACCTACAAGTTTTGAATCATCTGCAGATAGAAGACTCGACACATTTGATGAAAAACATGTTAGCACTTTCACCCCACTGAAAAAAGAATAAACTTTTTTGTTTCTCTTCTTTGGTAAGAGAATAACATGCAGGTGGCAAATATGATCTTTTTTCTTCTATCTTTGGTGCCAACTCACTCCTCAAGCCCATGTCTACAAGATCAAACCTTGCTATCACACCATCTTTGCTTTTGCCCGGTATGTTAAGCAACGTGCCAAACAAGCTTTCACATACATTCTTTTCAATGTGCACCACATCAAGGGAGTGACGAATGTGCAAGTGCTTCTGATACTCCAATTCAAAGAATATTGATTTTTTTTCCAAGGATTATTTGTATTGATTTTTTTTATTGACCGTCTTTGCTCTTTTTACCCCACACACAATTCAATCTCTCTACCCTTTCAAACACTTCAATGTCACTCAGTATGTCGGGTGCATGTCTTAATTCATTCTTCCCATTACATGCTTTCCTCTGTCTTCGATAAGGATGTACATCTGGTAAGAATCTTTGATGCCCCATGTTTGACATTTTTCTGCTGTGTTTTAAACATTGGGCATAAATTTGGTCGGTAAAAAAGGGCATGCATTATAACCTTTAACTTTTCTACCTGATAAATTCCCATATGCAGGAAAATCATTGATTGTCCAAACTAGGACAGCTCGGAGCATGAATTTCTCTTCACGATATGAATCATAAGTCTCCACCCCAATTTCCCACAAATACTTCAAATCATCAATCAAAGGTGCGAGATATACATCTATATCATTCCCAGGTTGGCGTGGACCCGACACCAACAAAGTGAGCGTCATATGCTTTTTTTCATACATAGCCATGGTGGAAGGTTGTATGTTATAAGAATAATTGTCCAACAACTGTATTTGGACGATTGAACACTATGAGGATTGATGTCATCGGCATAAAGTGTCAATCGAAGATTTCTGGGTTTATTTCCAAACTCTGACCACTTTTCATCCACAAGTTTCCAAGCAGGTGCATCTGCAGGATGATGTAGATAGCTATCACTGACTCTCTTGTGTGCATGCCATGTTAAATTGTTGGACATCTATTTGATACGAAACATTCTCTAAAACCTAGGTATCGGAGGAATGTACCATAAAACCTTAGTTGGAACTCCATCGCATGTCTTGCTCTCCTGCACAGGAGCTCCATCAGAATTTTTACATCTCTTATTTACCTTCCACCTTGATGATCCACATGTAGGGCAAGTCACCAAATTAACATGTTCATTCCGATACAAAATACAATCTTGAGGGCAAGCGTGAATCTTTTCGTACTTCATCCCCAATGTGGATAGGCTCTTTCTCGCCTCGTACAACAATAAAGGTAATACATTATCTTCTGGAAGTATTTCTTTTATCATAACCAACAGCTCTATAAACGAAGTATCACTTCAACCGTATTTTGCTTTCAAATTATACAACTTAACGGTTCCTGATAACTTCGTAAATTTAATACACTCAGGGTACAGTGGAGTCTCCGCTTCCTCCAAAATTTTATGTAAATGACTTGGATTCTTAATATTAGCATCGTGCACCATATCAATCAGCTCATGTGAATTGTGTAGGAACTGAGTCTACAATAGGCGACATGAATCGCCATTTATTAAAACTCCGGATTCGATTTATGGATATCAAAATAAATATCATGACAAACAGCAAATGCCCTATGCATGCTCCTATTTAATTTAATTCGTAGATTCAAAGGGATACCTTAAACTCCAAGGACTGATCTACAGATCTAGATCGATGACGGCAATGAAGATGGTGCAGATCTGGATCTGGAATCGATCAAAACGATGGTGTTCCTACAGATCTGATCTTCTGATCTGTTTCCTTGCTCGATCCGGAAATCTGGTGAGGATACGCTACCGGATCTACAGCCGCCCACTCTCTCACAATCTCTCTAGGGTTTTTGATTTGAAAACTTATATGGGCTAGTGAGAGATCATCAATTTATATAGATGTGAGAATGGGCTATTAGGGTTTAATAAACCCTAA